>JACDJE010000437.1:511361-525308 GCA_016647715.1 Pavo muticus
CGGCCGCTCGCTCCCGGCGCGGCCGGGCCCGCGCAGGCGCGGATGCGGGAGGCCGCTCCGCTGTCTCGACTGCGCATGCCGACACCGCCCACGGGGCGAGGCGCAGCCTCAGAAAATGGCGGCGCCCTAGGTGGCTTCCGAGTCTGGGGAAGGTGCGGCCAATCATGAGGCGGATTAAGGAAGAGAAGCGGGCCTTCTGCAGACGGGCGGCGCCGGCAGCCAATCGGAGGGCAGCGCGACGGCCCCTGTTGTTCTTAAGGGCCACGTGTGGCTGCCAGCTCTGCTCTCCGTGGTGGCCTAGAGGGCGGGCGCTTCATCTTCCCTCCTTGCCCCATTTTTATAGAATCATAGAACGGCCTGAGTTGAAAAGGACCACAGTGCTCATCTAGTTTCAACCCCCCTGCTATGTGCAGGGTCGCCAACCACTGGACCAGGCTGCCCAGAGCCATGTCCAGCCTGGCCTTGAATGCCTCCAGAAATGGGGCATCCACAACCTCCTTGGGCAACCTGTTCCAGTGCGTCACCACCATCTGAGTGATAAAATTCCTCCTTATATCTAACCTAAACCTCCCCATCTCAGTTTAAAACCATTCCCCCTTGTCCTATCACTATCCCCCCGTGTAAACAGTCATTCCCCCTCCTGTTTACGCTCCCTTTTGTTTTGTGTCCTCTTCAACACCTACAGCTGTTGGGCTTCTCTAACAAGGAAGACTCTGCTGCCTCTCCCTCACACAGCCCAGAAGCGTTTCCTGGTGTTCAGAAGGAACCTCCTCACACCACTGCTGCCAGGGTGCAGACACACACCTGTGCCAATTGCCATCCACCAACACCAATGCTGGTGCAGTCTGTACAGCTCTCTGTCACACAGCTCACAGGGATCCTCACTCCATCTGGATTTGGGATAGCTGATCATAGGCAGAGTCAATATGATACACTACCTCCAGCACCAGTTCCCTCAGTGTTGGATACCTTTCTCCATGGTGGTCCGCTTGCCTGGGTAACATAGCAGATCTCCAAGGATATTCAACATTCCCAAGAGCTATTGTAACTGGTTTAGGAGAAGAAGGAAAAGTGAAAGAGAAAAGGAGGCTGAGGAAACAATGGAGAGTATCCCCTGCTACCTCCCCCAAAACCTGGCTCACAAGGAGATAAAGCAAAGCATTTGCTTACTAGTAGTCTCCACAATATGGCTCCCAAAGCACAAGGATGGCTGCAGTACAGAGCACAAACACCTGATTGCTATCCCAGCCAGCAATTTTATTGTGCTGTAAGCCAAGGCCACACAGCACAGCAAAATGACAACCTTCATCCAACACCCAGAGATGATAAAAAACACAGCAAACAAAGTAGAACTTGTGGATTGAGATATAAACTATTTATTAAGACAAGAGGAAGAGAGAAAATATATAATATATATATACATATATATATTATATAGGTCCTGTTGGACTAACTTGATTTCCTCATACGACAAGGCCACTCACCTGGTTGACCAGGTGAAGCTGGTTGATGTTAACTTTCTGGGTTTCAGTAAAGCTTTTGACACTGTTTCCTTCCAGATAAAACGTCCAACGTAGAGCTAGGAAAAAATATGACGTGATGGGTGAGCAACTGGCTGACGTGCCGGGCTCAGAGGGTGAATGGGGTTCCATCAGTCTGGTGGCCAGTCACTGGTGGACTTTGGATGTATTCACGCTGGACCCCTCCAAAGCAAACGATGCCTTTGTATCCTTGCTTGTCATGCATGTTTCAAGCGTGTGAATCAGAACAGAGCCAAATCCATCACAGCAGATGCTGGCTCTGGACATAGTAAGGAAATGAAGAACACTGCTCCAGTGTTCTACCAGCACATCCATCACCCAATGCACTTGATAAGAGCAAATGCCTGGTTTTCAAGGGTCACAGCCGTGGCAGCCATGTCACAAGCTGCTTGTCCCTCCTTTCTCACTCTTCCTGCTGACAGACCTTCCCTTTGCAGAGCAGCATGACCATCCTCAGCTCTCTACTTCTTTTGCAGCGGTTTTATTTCTGTGTACACCACTTCCGAGGCCGCAGGTATTGTCCCTGTCCTTTCAAAGATCAGCTTCGCATACGTCACATCCTCGGTCTGAGGTGCTGGGGGAGGCTGCAGAGGAAGACAGCAGTGAGCAGAGCCTTTGGCTCTCCGTTCTGCAGTGCCCAGGGACTGGCATAAGTTATTTCCCACTGTTCAGGAGGGCCTGGCTTGTCACAGAGGTTTCTGAAGCCCCAAAGCCCTTTCAGTTGGTGTTCACCTGCCAGTGCTTTTTGTTGGAAAGGAGGACATGGCATATGAAAAGCTCTCGCTGCCTTACCGTGCTGAGCTGATTCATCTCTGCTGCATGCTTGCTTTCAGGAGTTCCTAAAAAAAGGGTGACATCGAGTGCTGTTATTTTTAATGCAGAAAACACCTGCATGGCTGGGGTTTCCCACAGCTTGTTTCGCCCAAGAAGCCCACGGAGAAGATGCTCCCCAGCTCCCACAGCAGCACAGCCCAGGCTCAGCCTTACCTTTAGCATTCCTTTGGTTTCTTCTGCACAGACACACCAAAATACAAAGCAGGAGGAAAAGAGTCACGACCACTAACCCGGGGATGACGTACATGTAGATGATTACTATGAGATCTGAGGAGCACAGGAATATGTGTGAGCTGCTGTCCCCACAGCAGGTTTGGGCTCCAACTCCGTGCTGGAGCCGTGGTTGCTCACCTTCACGGGTCTGAGGTTCCCGGGTTGGAGAGGTTGCGGGGTCAGAGCCTGGAAGCAGGGACATGTGTGAGCACCCAGGCAGAGGCAGTGGCACCCACTGGGGGAAGTGGTGTCACTTACTGGGAACCATCCCTTGGGTGGCATTTTCAGTGCCTGTGAAGCTTCTGCTTGACACGGTACACACAGTGTGCTCTGCACTCGCTACATCTGTGCTGCCATGGCTGTTACTGTGATGTACCTTGCAGTGCTCCAGCTGGTCATCAGGAGGCTCTGGACATGTCCACCACCTCACATGCACGGTCTCTTTCTCTAGCCAGACCATGAACCTGCACAGCATGACGATGGCTGAAGTTTTTGGCTGGCCACCTAACTCTGCAGGAAGCAAAACAGTGAGTGGCTGTACCTTGCAGCAGATATATCCCACCAGCACGTGCTGCTTGCAAAACACACATTAAATAACATTAGTAAATAACAGCATTAAATAGCATTAAGTGCCCCCCTCCAGCAGCTGCTGCTCCTGAGCCTCTGAACTGGAGTCACATCCCACCCAACTCACACAGCCCCCTCCCCATCTCTGCCTCACCCCTACTATAGGTACCAGTGGCCTTGCAGTTCTTGCATAGGCAGTTCTTGTTTTTACCACCCACACAGCGTGAGATCATCTTGCATGTGTAGTTTCCAGCATGCTTTTCATTCACACTTGTAAAGGTGAGGTTGAAAGAACCATTTTCCTCATGTAGATGAGTCCCCATGTCTTCCTCTACTATCTTCTCCTTTTTATTTAAGGTCCTACACCACATCACCTCCTTGTCAGGGCTGTTTGGCACCATCCAGGGCAGACACTGGAGGGTGAGATCTGACCCTAAGGATGCATTGGTCATGTGCGGAGACTGGTGAGCGAGTCCTGCAGAAAAAGAAGCAGGGAGATTGGGTTTGTGCTGTGAAATACCCACATCCTCCTTGTGAGGCCCTGAGGATGTCAGCCTCAGGCAGCAGGCTTACTTCTGCCCCAGCCGTTTGGTGTCCCGGTGGCTGGGCACAGGCAGTGGAGAAGGCACTGGTGCCTAAGGGGAGTTAAAAGCTTCAGGAGGAGCACAAGGCAGGCAGAAAAGCAGAGGCATCTCTGTCCCAAACCTCCTGCAGGTGCGTTATTGCTGCATGGATAGAATAGCTCAAAGAGACAGCAACTTCCCTGCAGGCAGTCTTGGAGGGGCTGTGCTGCAGCCCTGCGATCCTCCTACACTCCCAACAGAGCTGAGAAGAGATGCTCCCAGCTGCCCACAGGTCCCCAGGCAGCAGCAGTGCCCCACTCACCCCCTCCCAGGCAGGATGAGGGCACAGCACCTGCACTTACCAACGGACGGCCAGGCAAGGAGCAGCAGGGGCAAGATGCCCTTCACCACCAGGATGCTCATGGCTCCTTTCTTGGCCACTGCTCCAGAAGACCTCCAGCATCCAAATCATGTGCGGTGGAGGGGTGGAGGCTGCATCCTCCCAGCACCAGCACAGGCAGTTCCTGTTTCACGCTGAAGCTCACCCTTTGCTTGGGTTCCTGAAATGAGCTTCAGCCCAGTTTTATCACCTCGCTCTGCTGCTTGATTCCATCTATGGTCTTGTCTCAGCCACGTGCCCTGGGCTCTGACACAGACACACCACAGCCCTCCACGTTTGCTGTTGGTTCCACCCCACCGCTCCCAGTCCCCAGCTCGGATGGGTGAAGTGCACACCTCATGGGCACAGGAGGAAGGACTTCCCCATTCTCCTCACCCCAGAACCCTTTCCGAGCAGGGGACAGATCCAGCAGAAGAAGTGATGCTCCTGTTGGCCATGGTCTGTGTTAACCTCCTGCCAGCAGACATGGCCCTGTAGGAGCAGCACTCACTGTGCTCCCTCCTACCCTTCTCCCAATTGCCATTTTCTTCCATTTAGTTTCACATCAGCATCTTACCTCAGGTAGTCTTGCCAGAACTACCTGTCCCTTCTCATCTTTCTTCTGTAAGCGACTGAATATTGTCCCAACACTGTGTCCATCAAGCTGACATGAACAACAAGCTGTCCTGGTGGTCACCAAGTTGGCCACAAGCAAGCAGTGTGCCCCAGCTACCAAGAAGGCCCACGGTACCCTGCATTAGGAGCATTGCCAGCAGGCTGAGGTAACATTAAACACACAAAAAGAGAACTGGCCCTAAAATGGAGCCTTGAAGAACCCCACCAGTGACTGGCCACCAGCCTGATGGAACCCCATGTGCTATAACCCTTGGGATCTGACCCATCAGCTCACCCTTCTCATTGCAAAATAATTGAGAGAGGTCCTGCAATGACATCTTAGTGCCCTGGGATGAATGCTAGCCTTCTGCTCACCTGCTTGGTCTCCTACATTTTGGAACCTCCTGTTCCTGTGCTCTCAGGAGGTGGTACTTAAAAAGTGACTGGGTCTGATGGTTGCTAAATTGTAAAGGTACAAAATGAGTTAAAACTGAGGAGGACTGCAAAAGGTTCTCCACTTGGGTAACTGTATCAAAAACAAGAGGAAGGCAAAGAGAAGGCTGGGCCTGTTGCTTCACCAGGAGGAAGAACCACAAAGATGCGACCTGGAGAAAGTGGAGGCATTCGGAGTGCTGCCTCCATCTCACACCTGAGCGTGGTGGGGTTGGACACAGAAGGGGCACACAGGAGCAAGCCAGAACCAGGGAAGACCTCAATAAGGAAGCAAGCAAGACGTGGAGTTACTTATCATGAGAACGTGAGGAACTGGCTGAGAAGATTATCTCTTGAAATCTCAAGGGCTTTGGCAAGAGCAAGCAGGAAATGCAGGGAGCTGCCTCTGTAGATTGGGTATTTTACAATCCGGAACTGAGCCTCAGAATTTCAGTTCTCAGAAAGATGCCATAGCACGGGACACATCACATGCATGAGTGCCTACATGAACATGGAGTGATAATAAACACAATGCCCTGCTTCCTGCATGCTGAGAAAGGGATCTCTCCGTGCCCAAGAGTGGGAATGGCAATGGGAACCCACATGGGATGGGGAGCAGGGAATGGATCGCAGTGGGGAAACCCAGCCACAGCAAAGGAAAAAAATGAAAAGCAAACCAAAACAAAAAGCAGGAGGATAGCTCCTGAGGTATGTGTGGTTGGCATGCAAAGAGGAGCGAAAACAGAAGAGAATTTGGGGAAGGACAGAAAGAGAAGAATAGAGGGAAGCAGAGTGGTGAAATGATAAGAGGAGGCAGTAGAAGGGTCAAAAGAGGAAGAGGCTTAGGGAGGAAAATGGCTCAGGCCAAGGAAGCCATTGATTCATAGAATCAAACTCATTTAGACTGGAAAAGACCTTCAGGATCGATAACTCCAAAAATCAGCCTGACCCACTGAGTCCCAACACTGCACCACATCCTTCAGTGCGTTGTCAACTTGTACCTTAAATACCTCCAATGGGAACTTCACCACTTCTGTGGATAGCACGTTCCAATGCCTGACCACACTCTGTGAAGGAAGCATTTCCCGAAAACCTGCACATTTGATGCCCTGGAAATGGGGCACAAAACCCTCAGATGCCCCCAGGTTCTGCACAGAGGGCAGTCACAGCAAGCCAGACCGTTTCCATGTCCCCAGGACAGCACTGCCCACCACCAGCCCCAGTGATGCCCAGGAGCAGCCGATGGCCCTGGGCTTTGCTGTGCACCAGGATCTGGAGCAGGAGAGCCAGAGCACAGCCACTGGAGGGAGGCAGCAGAGCAGAGGAGCCAGCAAAAATCCTCAGGCGTGGCTGGAGACTGGAAACCCGCAACCACAGCAAGCCAGGCGGGAGAAAGGCATCCATGCCCCCACACCGGGGCTTCTCCCTGCAGCTCCATATGCTTGCCGCAGCTCCAAGTCTATAACTGGAATGATTGAAGACAAGCAGTGAATTCCCAGGGCTTACTTCATACAGCTTGGCAGCTGTCTTCTGTCCATCAGATCAATGGGGTTTTTAATCTGTGGGCAGAGCATCCCACCCACCTGCAGAGAATTGTAGAATCAAGGCTGGAAAAGACTACTAAGATCATCCAAGCACCAACCCATGCCCACTAACCACATCCCTCAGTGCAACATCCACCTTCTTTCTCAAAAACCTTCAGGTTTTCAAGGGAAGGGGACTTAAAAGAATAAATACTCCTCAAAACCAGCTTGATGGCAGTATAGCCCCACCCAGCAGATATCCCACTGCCAAAGTCTGTCCCCATTTGAGGGCCTCAGACAGCAAAGACAAGCAATGCTGTCTGAAGAGAACAAGATTATACAGTCTCAACCATCATTAACTGATCTCTGCAGTATCTGAAAGTGTTTCCAGCTTGTTTAAAAATTCCAGTCCTGTGAATCATCGTGAAACAAAAGCCTCTGCCACCTCCTCCCTCTCTTATCTTATTTGCCCCTGAAAGGAAAGCAGAGCTCACTTCAAGGTCTGCCTTTATCTGGGACCATTCCCATTGAAAAACTCAGCTCCCGGCTGGGAAGGCATGCTCTACTCCCACTGCTCCAGGAGACACAGCATTTCAGGGTGCCCATCTCTTACAACAATCTTGCCCATGAAAGGATTTATACCAGCTTTGTCAGATAGAGTCATATTTCTCCTGACCGCAGCAAGATCTCATCTTCCACTGCCAGTGAGGCTGAAAAAAACACTAAAATCCCTAAAGGTCATTGGCATGTAAAGGCTTTTACCTATTTCTTTTGCTTGCAAGATGGGAGCACTCACAGATTTGCTGGACAGGAGGTTTATCACAGGATTCGAGGCTCCTTGGGAGTTGTTCAGCAAGAACCAGGGACTAGGGAGAAGGCAAGGAAGGGGTGTTGGAGATCACTCCACCAATCTGGCTCCCAGGTAAGCAGAATAGAACAGAGTGCACAGCAGCATCTGCCCCTGCTTTGCACACCTCAAGGACTCCCTCATGCTCATGTCTGCCTGCAAGCCTTCTCCTTACTCAACCAGAAGTAAGGCTCTTTCTGAAATCTATTTCAAATAAAAAAGTGAATCTCAACATCTTGATTCCATTCTTCCTAACGGGGAGCATGTATCTGAGTCAAACTTTCAGTAGAACAACAGTAGAGCTTCAAGATGCACCCTGCAAGCCAATGTTGAAATGGTTCCAGAAGTCCCTAACGGCCCCAAGCTCAGGGGAGTGAGCAGAAACCAAGTAAAAGGAGAGACACGTGTTTAAAATGCCACTAATACCAACTCTAACACAAATGCTTGATTATTGGTCACATTTATTTTAAGAACAGAATAGCTTTTCATCCCAGATCCCTACATGAGCTTATTGTGCGACTGAGGAAGGACAATGACAAGAAGTCACATCCTGTAAAGGAAGTTGTGTTTTCCTCCTCTCCTTCCCCAGGGTGAGAAGCAAGCCTGGCACAGAGCACCATGAGCTCCCTCATCCTGCACCTGTGAGGATGCTTCATTAGCAGTAAGAATGCAAATAAATAAAGAGTAGTCAGTATCAACCAGAAATTAAGTTATTGCTATGTTCTTACTTATTGGACACTGCAGGTAACTCACTTGATAACCAGCAAGAGAGGTGATGGTCTCAGATTGCCCTTGTGTTTTTGCTGGTCAGAGGTGGGGGAGGGCAAGGTTAATTTTCTCCCTGCCTTAAGGGCAGCAGTAATCTCAGTGGGAGTGAATCTTTGTCATTGTGATGAAAACAGGTGATGGAGGGGGATGACACCCCAAAACACTTGGAAATTCATCACGCCTGCCAGAGTTTACCAAGGAGCACACAGCAAAGAGCAATCGCTGCTCCTGGCTTGCAACAGGAGCTGCTGAGTAACCTTCACCAGGTAAAGAATTTCAGGTTCAAATCTCAAAAATATAAGGAGCCCAATGTCACCCTGAGAGCTGAGCCACAGCTGCTGCTGCACAATGTAAAATAAGGGTAAGGAGCAATGTGGGCTTGGGGAAATACTGGTGAGGCTCTTGCCACTGCACACAAGGTCAATCTGACACGATTCCACTTCCCTCTGCTGGTGGGACATGCTGGGACGGCCAGCGTCTCAGTATCCAGTCAAGGCAGCTACAATGAGGCTTAACATTAAGAAGTCTAATACATACAAGACCACTGGCCACCACAGATTATCACTTAGCCCAAAGTTGATTACGTGTGATGAGCTCACAGCAGTGTCAATTCCTACAGTGTCCCTCCGGAGAGCATGAGTTTGAGAGGATGAAGAGATGTAGGAAGAACCTCTATATCTCAGGCTGATGGAAAAGCAGAGAGGTCCTTTTCAGGACATTCAGAGATGACTTTCTTAAACATCATGCAGCTGGTTCTCTTTCAGCAGGATCTTCTCTCCAGGCTTGAAGGCAGGCATCCCCAGGTAAGGGCAACTGGCACAGCGGAAGGCATCCCCCAGGTAGCACTGCCAAGAGACAGAAAAACACTTTTTGTCATCATGGCAACTCTCAGTTCTCTCTTCCTGTTATATGTTTTTTCCACCTAGAGAAATGACCTGCTCCTCAGCATATGCCAGCACAGAAACCACTTCCCTTCCACCTCCTCTGGGCACACGCTTGTTTAGCAGGTAACGGAGCTGGTGCAGGGCATTGCACTCACCCAGAGGAACCAAGTTTCCAGCCCAGCCCTGCAGAAGGGCAGCTCTGCCTAGGCACTGCTGTGGGCTTTGACAGCTCCCTAACTGTACTCCCATAAGGTGATCTTCCCCAAGGAGACCAAGTGAAGCACAGGGTCACTGTCTACTATGACTCCTGTGAAGGTGGCACTCGCACTGCAGGCACACAACAAACTGGTACACACAGCACATGGGCTCTTCTAAGAGGAGAGATGGTAAAGCCAGAAGCTCTGCAGCAGTATTTTAAAAGCGGTAAGCTGCTTTAGGGAGCAGTCATCAGAGAAAACTGTTCTCAGACACAAAGTGCACCCTGCAAACCACAATATACAAACAAAATGACTATTTACATTTCCACAGGCAGATTTGGGCTGCAAGCTCTTCTTCTCCTGTTCCAGCTCTTCAGCCAGGCCACATGTGCTGTAGAAAATAAAGAAGTCACTTGCATCGTTCTGATTAAAAGCTAAGAGTTATAAAATCCTTGTTCCAAAACTGCTCTCATGCAACAGCCCTCACTTTGTCACACAACACAGCTGGCTCTGGGAATCTCACGCTCTGCACTTTGCTAGTTTGCAACACAAGTGTTGAAGCACACTCCTCCAGCTGAAGCAAGAGGGAAATGACTCTAAAGCAATTTGCCACATAAACTATTCCTCCTTAAAATCAGTGGGAATAGGATTTTAGTGAAGGCTGCACAAACTGTGTAGCTACCTCTGAGAAGACTGCTGATCATAGCAGTGTGGCAGTTTGTAGCAGTTCTGGCATAGACAGCCAGTTTTCACTGTGTTTGGATTTACATTTAAATAGCCAAGATAAGGAAAGGAGACCAACCAAGTGGATTATGCTTTCCCACAATCTTTTTTAAAAGCATCCAACTCTAAGGTTTCAGTGCTGCGAGTTAAGAGGTACACTGACATGCTAATCCCAACACTGACCAGTTCTTGCAGGCTTTCTTTTTGCCCTTTTCTTTGCAGGATGGAGCTCTGAGAGAGGCTGGATCTGGCTTTTTCAAATCCTCTGAATCCAACAGCTCATCAGAGTCCAAAAGGTCCTGGAATACACCGTGGAGGAAAACACACAACAAAGAGACTTGTTAGTAGGGAACGACATTGCTGTTACCTTCATAGAAACACCACTCACTGTAGCACTAGCACTGCAAACATTCCCTCTCAACAATGCCTTTTCCCCAGTTCTCACCACACCTGTGGGCACCCAGCACCTCAAACAGCAGCTGAGAAATTTTGCCCTGGGGATGCTTTTCTGCCTCTTAAGTTGTAAAGCTTCCCAAGAGGAATGACTGAAACTAGCTAGAGCAGAAAAGAAGAGAGAAGGAACGGCAGCAAAGTCTCACAAATAAAAATGGATACCATCTCTTCATCATTCATATCATTGGCAGACAGCGTCCACAGCTTAGCAGTAGCTGGGTCCACAGAGGGTTTTCCTGGATCCAAAACAAAATGAGAAACAGTAGGTACCCCAGCCACTGCCCCATCTATTTCCAGCAACTAGAGAGTTCAAACAACTTTGGAAAGCCTCACTCGACAGGTATTTATACAGCACTCCCTACCACAGGGATGCTGGTCACTTCAGAGGAGGGCAATTCCCACGTTCAGCACACATCATGCCTTACCTGAAGGACTTGTTTTCTTGGCAAAGGATAGTTTGAGTTGACTTGAAGATCCCACTTCAAAATTGGGTTTCCTGCCTTCTATGTGAACAATCAGAAGGTCATTGCCTTGGTAGCCCAAATGCTCTCGGACTGACTGGGCCTCCTCTGTGGTCAGAGGTTCCTTTTGCAGCTGTAATGCAAGATCTTCGGTTACTCTCACACTGAGCCACCTTATTTCGATGCCCCATCCACTACTCCTGTGAACACAGATAATCAGTTGTGTCTGGCTCCAGTTGCTTATCCGTCAGAACAGAGGAGTCAGTCCCAACTGCAGCGCAGCACAAAGGGCTGATCAGCCTGGTGTGAACCAGCAGGCATGATAGACGACAGGTTCCCTCCTATCTTCAACCCTAAAGAATAACACCACCTTTGCAGTAAGAAAAGACTGTGGCAGACAGCATCCATGAACACTCAAAGTGCACCAGGGCAGCTAAACGCCTTGCTACCCATCAAGTCCTCCTCTACTTTTAGGTAACAGCAGGAGAGAATTCTGCAAGCAATCAGTACGAACGTACCTCCTTCACTTCCACCAGCCCAGAGAGAGTCAGAGTTGCAGGGAGTTTGGCTGCTGTCTTGATTCTGCTGTTGTTTTCTGGAAGACACAAAAGCAGAAAATAGCAAGAGGGAAGAACAAGAATGGCGGTCACTGAAAAACAGATGTGGTACTTGGAGAGGCAACAAACCTTTACAAAGAAGTACTCAAACCATAATCAAACCCATCGAAAATGGGCCCTCTCCAGTAAAAGCAGGAACAAAACAGAGCAGCTTGTTCACTGGAATAGTGGCTTGAGGACATGAAGTTGGTTCTAGCTCCAGATCTGTTCTACATACACCCAAACCTTCCTCAATACAATTAACACCAATTTTAAAAGGAAAGAAAAAAAACCCACACACCAAAACCACAAAACAACAAAATCCCCCAAACACTTTCACATATTGCAGTGAACAACTCCTGAGTTTTTCAAAACATAAACTGCTAAATGATTGTTATATCCAAAACTGTAGTACTCCAGAGCCTTGCTCTAGTAGGCAAAGCTATCAGTCACTGTTTAATCCAAAATTCATTATGGGCTTCTTCTCTCGGACCCCTTCTCTTAATAGTCCCAACTGAACTTTATTTCAAGTCCACCAAAATTCCAGCCTGACAGATGTGTCTTCTGAAATAAGATGCTCCATCTCCTCCAGACTTCACACGTCTTAAACAAGATAAACCCTTTATTATTCATGTTAGCATTTCAGGATAACGAAAATCTCTGAATGTCAGCCAGTGTTCCTGCTGCCTTTCATTTCAGCCTAATTCTCACAGGAATTTCTTTGCTGCCATGAAAACGAGGCTGATGCAGATTCTCTTACCTGATTCTGTAACCACGGGTTCCTTCAGGAGAACACGACCCCCAGGCTTAAGTATCCGAGCTATTTCTGCCAGTACCTCTGCGCTGTGCTGCACTGCGCTGCCTGGTACTACGCCAGAGAGAATCACATCAAAACTGGACTCCCTGTGAGCTGCTGCAGAGGGAGAGATGAAGACAGTACAATTTTACATACATACACACTCATCAATCTTTCCTTAATGGTCGGTTCTACCTCTCCCCTCATCTCTCGTATCTACGTACAACAGCAGTAATTGAATCACAGAATCATTAAGATTGGAAAAGACCTCTAAGATGAACTAGTCCAGCTGTCTGCCTTCCACCAACACTGCCCACTAACCACATCCCTAAGTATTACATGTCCACATTTCTCGAACATCTCCAGGGATGGTGACTCAGTCACCTCCACGGGAACCTGTGCCAGTGAATCACTACTCTGAGAAGACGCTTTTTTCCTAATAACCAACCTGAACCTCCCCTGGTACGACTCAAAGAAATTACCTTTCGTCCTACCACTGTTACCTGGGAGAGAGGCTGGCTCCTCCCCTCTCCACATCCTCCTCTCAGGGGCTGTAGAGCCATGAGCTCTCCCCTGAGTTCCTCTTCTCCAAATGACCCATCCCATTCCCTCAGCAGCTCCCAAGGCTCTGCGCTCAGACCCTTCGCAGCTCTGTTCCCTTCAATGGACATGCTCCATGGCCTTCATGTCTTTCTTGTAGTGAAAGGCCTAAAATTAAACAGCACTCGAGGCAACTGGCTGAAGACACCAGTTAAAGGAAGCACAAGCAGGGAATACAACTGGCTTCGCTGTATTGCCAGCTGTGAGAGTTAACCATGGGTGCTGTCTGGCTTACGTGGAACACGCAAACTCAGAAAGCAGAAGTACCTTTTCCTTTTAAGGCAAATATTAAAAAACTTAGATCGTTCTTACACTGAGACAACTGGTTAATGTTTTCCACGGCCACACGACTGTCTGCTCCCACCAAAGTCTGGACGGTATCCACCAAACCCTTCAGTGCTTCCACCGGCGAGGAGCTGTCCCAGATGACGGCCACGCGCTGCCCTGCGGTGATGCAGTACTCCCCCATCTCCACCTGGCAGTGGAGAACAGAGTGTGGGGGTCAGGAAGGGCAGTGAGAGCCACACCAACACCGTGCCCACTGCCCATGTCCCTCAGTGCCACATCCCCATGGCTCTGGGACACCTCCAGGGATGGGGACTCCCCACCCCCCGAGCAGCTGTGCCACTGCTTCACCGCTCTGTGGGAGCACAAATTACCCCCAGTACCCAACCTGGCCCTCTCCACGTGCAACGTGAGGCCTCAGCGCCTCCTGGCCGGCTCGGCCCTGACAGAACCCCTCCTCCCTGGGGCAGAAGGGCTGAAAGCTCCCAAAGAAGCGCCCTCTGACAGATTAACGTGGAAAAAAACCAACCCAAGCTCACCCCTCCGCCTCAAAGGCCGCACACAGGCCGCGGCCCACCACTAAGGCGAAACTCTCACTCACCTCTACCCGCTCGCCCGGCGCCCTCGTCCCGCTCTGACGTCATTACGCACCGCCCCTTGCGTCACCGCC
>JACDJE010000437.1:525506-626251 GCA_016647715.1 Pavo muticus
GGGCCGGGGCGGGCGGGCGGGGCGGGGCAAGGTGAGGTGAAGGGCAGCGGCGCGGTGCCGCAGGGGGGCGCTGTGGAGCTGCGGGGTCTCCTAGTGTTTGTCGCATGGGTTGCGCGTCACTGCCTGCGGCATGCAGCGCCACGCCTGGGTGCGGCTGTGGGTGCGAGAGAATGCTCCAGAGAGACCTCACTGCGGCCTTCCTGTGCCTGAAGGGAGCTTATAAGCAGAAGAGGGAGTGACTTTTTACGTGGTCTGATAGCGATAGGACAAGGGGGAATGGTTTTAAACTAACAGAGATTTAGGTCAAATGTCAGGAAGAAATTCTTTACTCAGAGGGCGGTGAGGCACTGGAACAGCTGCCCAGAGCTGTGGGTGCCCCATCCATCCCTGGAGGTGTTCAAGGCCAGGCTAGATTGGGCCCTGGGCAGCCTGAGCTGGGGGGGGGGCAACCAGCCTACAGTACGGGTTGGAACTGGATGATCTTTAAGGTGCCTTCCAGTCTAAGCCATTCTGTGATTTTATGATTCTACCTTGTGTTGGAGGGACACATCCCAGCCCTGATTTCCCTTTTAGGACTCAGGTGCCAGCTGTATGCACCCCAGCAGGGCCTCCATGCCTCGGCTGCACTGAGAAGAGCCTCAGAGGAGCAGAGGAAGGAACCACCATCACCCTCCTCACAGCAGCAGTTTGATCCACAACAAGCAGACCCCCGTCTGGAGCAGGAGGCGTGGAGCCCACAGTCCAGGTATCTCAGCTGCTCTCTGTAGCACTCTCTATGTCTCTCTGTGTAGTGCTGCCTGTAGAGTTAATGGGGCCTTGGCCTCGAGCAGCTGTTGTAGTGCCAATGCCACCATCCATCACAGAGCTGGGGGAGCACCAGCCCTCGCTGCTGGATTTATGTGTAAATCTGCAGTTGTGGTGTCTGTATGTGTGTAACTAAAGGCCCTGCTGGAAAAACCTACAGTTAGCTTAGTAGTTTTTTGGGTTTTTTTTTTAAAGAAGTGGGTTATCTGAGGCCAGTTGGTCTCCAGGTCACCATCTGGATTGAGCCTTCCCTTATTTGCCTCTCCTCTAATGGTGAAGGGTCATTAGGAATCCCTTTTCTGGGAAGGAGAGGGAAAGATTTTACAGGAGAAGGTGAGATGTCTGCTGTGAGCAGACCTTGGGACATGTCCGCACGCAGCGAGCAGCTGGCAGAGCCCAGGTTGCTGTGCGTGGTGATGTTCCCTCACTATACCAATGCATTCTCATAGTTACACTGGCCAGGGCGGCCAGGAGTCAGAGGACTATGAGAGCGAGGAGCAGCTGCAGCATCGAATCCTCACAGCAGCGCTGGAGTTTGTGCCTGAACATGGCTGGACGGCTGAAGCCATTGCAGAGGGAGCCAAGGTATGTGGGAGAGAAGCAAAGAACCAGATGGAACCGAAGTTCAAAGACAGCCAGGCCTGCATGCTTCCCCCACATACGCTTGGGCCGTGCACCCCGGTCAGCAGATGGTACTGGGCAGGAATGAATCCCAACTAATGCAGGGTAACACTGTCAGAATTACACTGAGGCATGACATAGTGATCCTAAAGAGAGGAAAATACATACAGAAAGAACTTTTTTTAATGCAGTATTGTTTTGTTTAAAATGATATAACATCACGTGCAGAATAAATATAACATACTTCCTAGCTGGATCTTGCTTAGCAGCGTATGACCTGGTCTGTGCTTCTCCCCTTTTCCCTGCAGACCCTTGGTCTCTCTACTGCTGCTGCAGGGATGTTTCACAGCGACGGCAGTGAGCTGATCCTGCACTTTGTGTCTCAGTGCAACTCCAAGCTGTCTCACCTGCTGGAGGAGGAACAAAAACTAGTGCAGCTGGGCAAGGCAGAGTGAGTATTGGGTATAAAAAGACATCTTCCTTGGCAGGCACTAGCCATCCCAGACACACTGGGTACTTTTAAGTAAAGAATGTCATTTACCCAAACAATACCGCCTTCCCAGATGGAGAGTTGAACTACAGGCATACATAATAATTTGCATCTCTGTTGCTGAGGTGGGAAAATGATTGATCTCTCAAGTTGATAATTGAGTTTAACTTGGATGTGCTTTGTAGGAAGAAGCCTACGGATCAATTCCTGAGAGATGCTCTGGAAGCCAGGCTGAGGATGGTGATTCCATATATTGAGAAATGGCCACAGGTATAAAATGAATATAAGGATTATCATTTGTGTGTGTGTGCGTTTAAAACACCCCGTGGCCTTCAACATGCTCTCCACCAGAATAGGTCAAAGTTGTAAATGAAACCCTCGCTGGTTTCAAATGATTCACAGCCTTCAAGAGGACAGCACCCCTGGAGGAAGGCAGTCTCTCCAAAACAACTATTTCTTGCCTTTCCAGAAAGGCAAACCTCTCCATTTTTCACTCCACCCATCTGGGATCCCCAGGGAATAACACTTGTTTGTCTGCTCAGCTGTATTTACAGTGTCACTGCAGTGTTAGGCTCCCTGCAGCGTTGTTCTAGCAACACTGGGATCATCTGATGATTGTAAATGCAGAACTACTGCTTTGTTGCAAGAAACTGCCTGCTTACTATTGCAGGTGACAAACCCTTGACAACCTGAGGATAGCTCTGTGTACGGGGAGGCCCCTATGCTTCAAAATTCATATGGAAATTTCAAGTTGTTCTTTGCAAGGTCAGAAAGGAATTGCAGCCACAGTAACAAATAAAGTTCCCAATCTTGGGCTTCAAAGATCACTGCAAAGTTAGCCTTTTTTGTCCAGAGTCACTGCTGGCCTCTGGGTGGCTGAACCCAGCTCTCCTCACAGAGAGAGAAGATTCATGTTTTTTGTTAGAAATTAGCATAGCTTGTTTGGTGAAGGATGTGGGTGGTTTGTGACTCTCCAGGCGTTGTTAGCATTTTCAAAGGCTGCGGGAGCTCAGGAGGGCCATTATGGCTGTCTGTTCTGCCCTTCATAGCTGATTTGAGTTCAAAGTCAAACTGGGAGAAACAAGAGGTTTGACTCCCTCCCCGCAGGGACACAGCACAGGGGCGAGTCATCTCGGCCTGCGCTGTGTTTCTGTGCCTGGAGAGGCAGCTCAAGGAGCCAACACAGAAGCATTGGTGTTGAGCAGGGAGCTTGGGCTCCCAGAGAGGCCGAGTCATGAGCTGAGCTGCCATGCTGTATGCTCCGTGCAAGCCTTGCTGCTTGGAAAGACCAGTGCCAGTGAATAGAGCATGGAGGTCTCACTGGGAGCTGGGAGCAAGTCAACAGCAACAAGAAGAAAGATAACACAGCAAAGAAACATTGGTCTGTTTTCACGCAGCATCCACCTCTCTTTGACTCTTCCATTTATCTGTGTATTTCTTTCTCAGGCTGTCAGCATCCTGTTGCTCCCACATAACATCCCTTCAAGCCTCAACCTCCTCACCAGCATGATTGATGATATATGGCACTATGCTGGAGACCAGTCCACAGATGTAAGTCCTTGCACCTTGCAGACAGGCTGCTTCTGCCCATCTGCACCTCAGGAAACTGATGAGTAGAAACAGGCATTGAGCTGCGTCTCTTAATACAATCCATTTTGTGAATGAAGGAGATGCTTTCAGAAGTCCCCAAAGGTCTTCAGAAGCTATACTGTAGTTTTCAACAAGATGTAGAAGCCAATAGGGCGAATTATTTCCAATGGGAGTTGTGCAAATTAAAAGACCTGCTTTCAATTAATCAGTGCTCTTTTTGAGGGAGACAGACAAAATAGTTGAGATTTTGAGACTAAGAAGTCGATCCAATTCAGTTAGCAAACAGTTGCCTCTTCCAGCAACAGCAGCATTGACAGATTAGACTTGAAAACTTTAAAGAATCTACCTAAAAATACCAGTAGCTTATTAAAGCTTTCATCTTCCTGGCAGGGAATAAAAAGAAATTATAACCTTAGTTAAAGCAATTAATAAATTATTTTAATTCATATAGATGTGGGGAAAAGCTGCATGAACCATTTAACAAACTACTTTAATAAACTTCTTTTATCTGAGTATGAAAGAGAAGTTACTGCAGTGGAAAAGAAATAAGAGGACAGATAAAATTAAAGGAATAATCTAGAAGAAGAAAACCTGAAAGACTCTGCTTGCATCAGGAACTGCGAGTCCCTTATGGCTTAGGAAGGTCAAACAGACTCAGAGTTTCCTCACTGAAGTGCTTTTGTGGGGTGCCGCACAAGGAGCAGGAGTTTGGTCTCAGCTGCATTGGAGATCCAGCTGCAAACGGTGACAACTCACATCACCTTGTCACAGTTTGCGAGCTGTGATGCAGACAGCAGAGCTTTCAATTTGACTGCTTTCAAAACTAAATTAGTGTTTTCATTTTCCTGTTGCATTGTAATCACGAATGGAACAGGCAGTATTTTTTCTAGGTACTCACATATTTTCATCACTGTAATGAAGGAAGCAGCAAATGAAGTTGAAGACCTGTTTTTAGAAGTGTATATACATTTGTCTGCCAGTGAATCCGGAGCGACTGGAAAAGCTGGAGAGTTTGAGTTACCTGTGAATGCTGGCATTGTGTAACCTGTTGTTGTAATACATCCTACAGCATTGCTGCCAGCAGAGTACTGACACATTTAGTGATAGAGCAGGCAATTCTATTGGTATTCTAGTGATAGGATTTGGGAAAGGTGCATCTCTGTGATGCCTTGCACAGTTCTGTCATCACTTTGTCCCCTTTCTATATTTTTGTACCTTCTGCAAACTGCACTTGGAGTTCAGTTCTAAATACAGCCATCAGATCTAGAATCTGAGTGTTGCATCTCCTGCTAGCGGTCTTTAAAGCAAAGATAAACCCTTGCACAATGCAGCCGACCAGCTGGGTATGTTTGCTGTAGGTGCGTGCTTGCAACCAGAAGCAGGTGGTGGCAATTGCGTTCTGTGGTTTTATACCCAGTACTCACGATCTCTGCCTGCTGCCACAGGAGCAGCTGTGCTTGTCAGATGTCTGTGCTGGCTGGCAGCCCATTGCTGCACAGAGGCGAGCTGCAGTTTGTCAGGGTGGAATGTGTTGTCCTAGGGCTGTTTACTGAGCAGTTTCTCTGACCAGAGACAGCCCAGTTGCTAACAATGAGGAGATGGGGTGTTGTTTTCCCTTGTGGGTTTTGCAGGGCCACTTTTGTGATCTGCACTCAGCTCACCTCTTTCTCAATCTGTACCCTTGTAGTTTAACTGGTACACTCGTCGGGCTGTGCTCACTGGCATCTACAACACCACAGAACTGGTGATGATGCAGGATACGTCCCCTGACTTTGAAGACACGTGGCGTTTCCTGGAAAACAGAGTAGCTGATGCCATGAACATGAGCAGTGCAGCTCAGCAGGTAACACTGTGGGCCAGGTACACACACAGCATCCCCCTTGTACCAGTGTGTGTGCAGACAGGGCTGGCTGTTCCATCTCATCTTTGCTGAAAGACCCCTGCTGTACTAGGGGCAGGCAGTTCTGCATCAGTAATTGCTTATGTATGCTGTAGTAAAATAACATATAGGTGCCCCTCTTTGACTGACCTGATGATTAGGAGTTGTGTGTTCCCAGGAAATCCCTTCCTTGTTTCTTATCTTTGGGTAGCCTTTGTCTGCAGTGCTTGGCTTATATCAGCATCTTCCTGTAGCAAATACATAATTTGTTGGCATTGCATCTTTGTGTTTGGGTACCCACAAGTGTAACTGCAGAGGAAAGCTAATTCTCCTGTCTTCTAGGTACAGTCAACTGGCAAAGCACTTGCCCAGGGCCTGATGGGAGCTGCAGTTACAGTAAGTAATGCTGAAGCCAGCAAGGCTGTGAGGGCAGAATTGTTATGCTCCCTTCCACACTTAACACTAGCGTGTCTTCCCTCCTGAATGTAGATTACAGCATGAAAGAAAATTGTTCTTCGTAGCTTAACTACATGCAAAATGGTTTTCTTGGTAGTTTGGGCCCAGATTGCTTTTCTGTGCTGAAAAAAGTTGTAGTGCAGCATAAAATGAAGTCCAAAGCTGCAGGATGAGCTCGTGATTAACAACTCAGGAAAGCCAAACTGCCTGACGCATAAACTAGACCTCATTTTCACTGTCTGAAGCAGCTCTCAAGCATTTCTCCCTCCGCATGCAGTTATGGTGGAAGTGTGGGAGCACTTCCCAGCACAGACATAGGATTTGGGTAGTGCCATGGAGCCAGTGGTTTGACTCCATGGTCAGTATGAGCCCCTTCCGACTCGGGATTCTACTCTTCCATGGGGTCCAGGCCTTTGTGTGTTACCCATATCCCGCTAGGCTCCCCCCTCTGCCTGGGTCACCCCGTTGCTGACGTGCCGCCATCTCCCTATGCCCACAGATCACCAACCTGACGGGGCTGAACCAGCGCCGCTGAGGACGGAGGCCTGCACCCCGGAGCTGCACCGGAGCGAGGATGGGGCGTCCTTTCCCCGCAGCACCAATAAAGCCCCGCACTGTCACCTCCCCTCGCCTCTCTGCTTCTCCCGCAACGGGGTGGGTGGGTCGGGTCCTCCGGGCCGGTCCTCCCGGCCGACAGGGGGCGTGCGCGGGCGGCGGGAGGGGTGCGGCGGCGGCCTAGCAGAGCGGCATCGGGGGGCGGCCATGCCGTACGCCAACCAGCCCACGGTGCGCATCACCGAGCTGACGGACGAGAACGTCAAATTCATCATCGAGAACACTGACCTGGCGTGAGCAGTGCCTCGAGGGCGCCCGCCCCGAAGCCGGCTGAGGGGAGGGGGCACAGCGGGAGGGCCCCGCTGGGCGGCGGGGGCGCGGGGAGGGCCTAGGCCGCAGGCGGGATGGCGCCGGGCAGGGGGCTGCGGGTGGCCGGGCAGCGGGAACTGGGGCAGCCCGTGGTTCTTGGCACTGAGCAGAGGTATTTCTTGCAGCGTGGCGAACTCCATCCGGAGGGTGTTCATAGCGGAGGTGCCCATTATAGGTATTGGTTTCTTTGCTGTTTTGTCTGGCGGTGGTCATGGCCTCTTCTGCTTTCCCATCGGCATTTCCTTCAGCCCTGCTCACCCGGCTAGTGCCCTGTTCTCAGGGAGCGCTCTGTTGTTCTCTGTGCCCATATGAACCTGTCGGTTTTCATAGAATGGCATAGGTTGGAGGGAGCCTTAAAGATCATCGAGCTCCAATCCCTCCCATTTGCTGGGTGCCCTCTATCCAATCAGACTCCCCTTCAGCCTGGCCTTGAGTGCCTCCTCCAGGGATGGAGCATCCACAACCTTTCTGGGCAGCTGTACCAGGGTCTCGTTGCCCTCTAAGTAAAGGATTTCTTACATCTTATCTAAATCTCCCCTCTGTTAGATTAGAGCCATTCCCCTTTGTCCAGCTTGTTCTCAGCTCATTTTGTTCTTCCTTGCAGCTATTGACTGGGTCCAGATAGATGCCAACTCCTCAGTGCTCCATGATGAATTCATTGCCCACAGACTGGGTGAGTGCTCGGCACAAGTTGTCTCCAGGCTGCTGGAATACCTTTATCACGAGGCTGCTGTTCCTCTACATTCCCCTTATCTCACCCAGACGTGTCTCATTGTCCTCTTTCCACAGGTCTCATCCCACTCACCAGCGATGACATTGTGGATAAGATGCAATATTCCAGAGTGAGTAAAGCAAAATGTCTTGGGTGCTTGTTTTGGTGTTGGGTGCTTGATCTGATGGGAAATCCTACAAATTCTTGCTGAGAGCATTTTGACATAAAGGCTTTGACCCGTGTCTGTCCCAGGACTGCACATGCGATGAATTCTGTCCAGAGTGCTCTGTGGAGTTCACCCTTGATGTCCGCTGCAATGAAGACCAGACTCGGCACGTCACATCCCGAGACCTCATCTCCAACAACCCCCGTGTCATTCCGGTCTGTGCAACCTCTGCCTGTCAGCATGTCCCCTCTCTGCATTCCCATTGAGGCTGGGGTGGCTAACATGTGGGGTATGGACAAAAGAAGGCTTTCAGGAACATCTCATACTGCCTTAAATCCTTGCTTAGAATATAATGGGAGCACAACGCAGGAATATTTGCAGAAACAGCATTGTGTGCCATTGTCCTTCTTTTTGTTGTCTCATTCTTCACTTGCTGTCTGATGACATCTAAGCCAGCATGGCCTTGTTAAAGCCTTACCCTGCATCCTCATCTCATGGGTGAGGCAGCCCTATTCATCTTGCCTCAAACACCAGGAGCAGGTGCACTTGTGTCCTCCTGTTGTGCTGCTGCATCCTTCTGCCTGCTTGCTGCCAGGGCTCTGGCAAGGTCAGCCCCTTCAAAGGCTTGGCAGAAGCCCAGAGGCCCCTAGCTTTCTGATTCTTGGCTCTCAGCTTGGCAAGGTGTGAGGAGCCTGGGCCAGGGCACTGCTGCCAAATGGCTCTTGCCCAGTTGCCTTGGGGAGGGTTGGCAGAGCCAAAGCAGAGCAGATGCAAAGATGCAAAGGGACTTCATGGAGAATGTTTGAAAAAGCTGTCAGCTGGAGGGGCCCTGCTCTGAGGCTGCATCCAGAGGTCACCACAGCCTGGGGGCTGCTTCTGGTGATGAAGTTTGTTCCAGTGTGCCTAATTAAAGCAACAGATACAGCTTGCTGTCTTGCTTCAGCTTTGGTGCTGTGAGTGCTATCTTCCAGCAGTATCATGGGTGACTCTGAACTGTTGCAGAACCAAGCAGCTGCACCGGGCACAGGCTGTGACCCTCTCTATCCTGTGGGAGAGAGCAATCTGGTGAAGCAGGATGTCACAAACTGAGTTGCAGCTGTCTAAATTGCCCCAGTGTCCATTAAATAGGGTGGGCTGCATTTGTTGCTGTAAGTCATTCTGCAGTGGCTCTCTGCAGTCTTGTTTTAGTAGGTAATGCAATCTGTGAGGTTGGCATTCTCATTAGTTTCCTTACTTTTGTTCTCCTGCAGGTAACATCTCGGAGCAGAGACAACGACCCCAATGACTACGTGGAGCAGGATGGTAAGTGGCATTCAGCAGGGAGTAAGAACTGCAGGAGGAAATGGGTTTTCCTCTCAGTCTTTCTGAAGCCATCCTTTGTTTACTAGTTGTGTAAACCTGGAGCTGACATCTAAAACTGGCAGTTGAGAGTCACCAGCATCAGCGGGGTTAGCATTTGATGTTATTAAACAAACAAATGTCCTGTGTCAGAGACCACTGCTCTCTCCACTTTTGAGAACTTAGAGAACAAAAATGCTAAGTACTGCAGCGTGTACTTAGGGGCCTAAGCTGTGCTTTTGCGCATGCCTGCAACTTTTGTACTTAGCAGGATGTTCCCTAACTACTCTGTGGACATAGAGAGCCCCTCTAAGAATCCAAGCAAGGCCTGGCTTCTGGTGACATCTTCCTGGGCACTAATAATTCCTGCCTTTTCCCTTGTGCGATCCTGCACGCTCATTTCTCCTCATCAGCCTTCCCACACTGGCATGTGCTTTTCTGTAGACATCCTGATTGTGAAGCTGCGGAAGGGCCAGGAGCTGAAGCTGAGAGCCTATGCCAAGAAGGGCTTTGGCAAGGAGCACGCCAAGTGGAACCCCACAGCAGGTGTAGCCTTTGAGTACGA
This sequence comes from Pavo muticus, assembly GCA_016647715.1. Taxonomy (NCBI): domain Eukaryota; kingdom Metazoa; phylum Chordata; class Aves; order Galliformes; family Phasianidae; genus Pavo; species Pavo muticus. The sequence goes on from JACDJE010000437.1 coordinate 535,052, forward strand.
CCCAGACAACGCACTGAGGCACACTGTGTACCCCAAGCCAGAGGAGTGGTACGTCGTGGTTGACTAAAGCATATGGCCAGGCTGGCCATGTTTGGGGTGAGAGATGTAGCTTTAAGGCCAACGTACGATATCCAGTACAATAGCAGCTGTTAGAACTTCAACCTGACACTCAAGGGCTGCTGAACCTAATTGCTGGGTGTCTCTGTATTCTTTGTTTCTGTTTCACTGCTGTTGGCCCCCTGGGATAAAATAAGGCTGCATCAGTCAGGAAGGACTTGGAAAGATTTCCCAGGCGGCACTTAGTTTCCCCCACCCCCTGAAGAGCTCCTACACAATAGTCAGGTGCTGCGTGTAGGGAGAATGAAGAGCACCTGAGTAACGGATAAACCAGCCACATAAAGCTGATCCAACCACCCACTTGCATTAGAACCTGTGCCACAAGAAAAGCATGTGAGGAGTTAGTAATTGGCAGTTACTGGACCTGTTACTTGCCAACACAGATGAACTAATTGGAGAGACCAAGAATAGTGACAACCTGGGCTGTGCTAATTGTGCCCTTGTGGAATTTGTGATCTTGAACAAGGAGTACAGTCAGGACCTTGAATTTTAGGAGAGCAAGTTCTCACTTTTGTGAGAAATTAATCTTAGGGACCCGCTGAGAAGCTGTCCTCAGGGACGAAGGAGCAGAAGAGAGCTGGCTGCTCTTCAGAGATGTTTTTGTTAGGACACAAGAACTCTTAATTCCCATTTATAAGAAATCAGGCAAGGAAGACAGGAGACCAGCGTGGCTGAGTGAGGGCCTCCTGGTCAAAGGAAGGAACTACATAGGCAGTAGGACCAGAGCCATGTATCCTAGGAAGAAAACAGATGTTGCACAGCTGTATAGGGGTGGGTGTAACAGCAAAGGGACCGATAGAATAGGAGGATGTTAAAAAAAAAAGTAGAAGTGCTCACGTGTCTCTGAAGATCAAGGCTCACAGTAGAAACTCTTTAATGGAGGAATCTCCAACCAGAGATCCTTCCCCAGTAGCAGTCAGCCCTTCAATGGGGTCTAAGAGAGGTGCAGCCAGGCTCCACCCCTTCCTGTCACACAGCTGAATTGCCTTCACCTATGCTCCCAGGGCTGACCAGGTCCTTTCCCAGGTGCTCAGTCAGTGGTTCAGGCCTTGACTCAAAGGTTACTATACAGTTGGGAAAACAAAGGAAGACAGGGACTTGGCTGGATAGCCACATTCAAAGAGTTACAGCAACACAATGTCCAAGCAGAAAACAGTACAGCTTCAAGGCAAAGGGATGGGACTAGGTGGTCTGTAAGGGTTCCTTTGTCAAACCATTGTATGATTCTGTCATTTCAGCCCAGGGCATAATTTGGGTCACTGAGCGTCGCTTCTTCTTGTACAAACTCACGTCACAGTGACCACCCAGCAGACATGTTGCCATTGAGCATGCTGGAGCTGGCAGCAGAGAGGCACCAGGTGCTTCAGCCAAGGCAGGAGCTAGGAGGGACCTCAGATGAGCTGCCGTGGCTGCAGGGCAGCAGACAGAGCTGCACAAGGTCAGGAGGACCTCGATGCAGGAGCAGGATTTGGTTGCAGGGACTGCAGAAGCCGGGGGGAACGGAAATCTGAGCAGAGCTGCAGCTGGACAGGAGGCTGTGCGGCAGAAGGGGCTCAGCAGGCTTTCCTTCTGCCCAGGCCCCACGTTGCCAGGCTTGACTCCAAAAATGCCTGTCGTTCTTTCTCGCTGTCTACTTTGAGCCTACACACTCAAACCCACTGCCTTGCTTATGTTGCCCCTTGCTAAGGCAGCTCTCAGTAAAGGAGCTGCTGAGAGCAGCAGTTAGCCTGTATTCTACACCTCCAGCTGTCTGCCAGGCGTTTTCTGTCACAGGGACTCTGCCCAGATTCTGAGATCTGCCCACAGCAATCCCAGGCCATTTTTACTGATGGAAGGAGCAAACCCCAAAGCTTGGCTTTGATGAGCTCTGTAGGACGCCTCCATGGTCTGGTTCAGTCAGTCTGGGTGGGGTGGGCCAAGCAGGCTGCTGCTGTCATGAGCACATCAGAAGTGTTGGTGTGCAGGACTGGCCTCTGTCACCATACTCTGGGGGCAGAACTGGAGAGTTTTGTAATTGCCAAACAATTCATGGCAGGTAAATTGCACTGAAATTTGGTTGATAGTCTGGGCTGTAGGCTGGATGGTTGCGAAGCAGGAACGTCTCTGTGATGTGGAATTTCAAATCAGGATTTGAAATAATTTTAGACTTCATTGTGGTGCCACAAAAATTCTCTGGCTTAATTTCTGTAATGCTGGATGTTAAGAAGTGACAGGTTGAGCCCGCGTTCCTCTGCGCCGAGGCGTTACCCGTCTGGGTGGCCCAAGGCAGTGCTGATGCAGGTTCCTTTGTCTGGTGGCAGACTGGGCTGAGTCCTCATGAGCCTGGTGTTCTGTGCAGTAAGCTGGGTACCCGGAGACAGCTCTTGAGAGGTCCTTGACAAAATCCGTGTCAAAGTTAGAAGGACCTAAAGAAATGGTGATTGCTGTTGGAGCTGTGTGTTCCCTGATGATAATGGGTTTCTTTCCAAGTTCATCTTGCTCCTAGTGAAGACAATACAGAGACAAATGCCTCTGCTATCCAAGGATAGTTATTGTTTTGGTTTTGGTTTTACATACTCGCTGTGTTTTGGAGGCTGTTAGCAGAGCACTGCAATGCAGCTGGACTCTCAAAGCAGACATCGTGGTGGAAAGAGGGTCAGTCTCTGCCCCGTTTTCAGTAATGGATGGTGTGGCAAGTAACATGGAGGTCCATGAATGCTTTATCTTTCCCAGCAGTTTCTTGCAGGTGGAGGGTTTGGTTGGGAAGTGCAGTTTTATTGAGGACCACTGATGACAGGACATGATGATCAGCCTTTCTTGGCCTCACTGGGTCTGAGGGAGGCTAGCAGGAGGCTGTGGTGGGCATGGAATTTCCTATGCTGGTTTCTCAGGATGCTCAAGGCAGAGAAAATAGAAAGGGCTACATTAATTTGAACTTTTTTTCCATGACTTGATCAAATGCTGACCTTCCCTGCTCTCTGATTCCAGGCCCAAGAGTGAATACTCAGAGATCGATGAGGAGGATGCTCAGGCTCCATACGACCCCAATGGGAAGCCTGAGAGGTAAGGAAGCTGGATGTGCTCCCACTGCTGGGAGGTGGGGGATCGAGCTGGGTGCAGCTGTGTTTGCTGTTAGTGTGAGTCAGATATGCTGCACCAGAGTTTGCCAGCACAGAGAGCTGCTGCTCCCTGAAAAGCAAGGCAGGAGTTGCAGTTAACTGGTGATGTGCCCAGGCCTGGCAGGTTTTGCCCTCTGGGAAATACTAGGTGACTCTTCTGAGTTCCTGTTACGAGGTAGAGCATTGCAGTATTTGGTCAAGTGTCTTGGAGAGATGATGGCTTAGAGTGATGTTGAAGACACTGATGTCATCAGCAGTATTATTCACCCATGTGAGTCTCTCATGCTCTGATTGCTGCTGCTAGCCTCTCTTACAGGTGATATGTGCTGCAAGAGCTGAGCAGAGAAAATCTCACAAGTGCTCTTGCATCTTGGAGGGTCATGAGGGCTGCTATGAGCTGCGTGGGAATCTGTGGCTGCTGTTGTAGCAGGGCAGTGCTGGCTCATGCCCAGATGGGAGCTCAGCAGTGCTGGTGGCTGGGGCTCCCAGCAGGTCTCCCTGTGGTGGGTCCTGGTGGGCTGGAACTGCTGCGTGGGCACTCTCTGGTTTTGCACCTCCGCACAGAGCACTTGGTAACTTTCTCCCCCTGACTTATAACCTCAGGTTTTATTACAACGTGGAGTCTTGCGGTTCTCTGCGCCCCGAAACCATTGTTCTCTCTGCACTGTCCGGCCTGAAGAAGAAGTTGAGCGACCTCCAGACCCAGCTGAGCCATGAGATCCAGAGTGACGTCCTCACTATAAACTGAGGTGGCCCTTTGCAGGAGATTGTCCAGGCTGGAGTGATGCAGAGGGTTCCTGCCTGTGCCTGGCAGCACTCTGGGCTGAGAGATTGTCTCCTCATCTCCCTCTGCTTCTCCTGGTGCAGATCTGCTTGTCGGCAGCGCTTCTCTTCCCAGAGAAGGCCATGGTGACATGTAGGGTAAAGCAGGAAGAAAGTCTTTGCTGGGGTGGGGATGGGCTTTGTCTCTGAGCCCAGAGTTTTGGACTGTGGTCACATAGTGTTTGGGATTGGGAAGCATGTACCTCAGTTACACAACCCTGTCCTGTTCGTATGTCTGTTCCTTAACTGTACTGAATAAAGCCTTAACCCCTGTGTTCAGTCATTCCTGAAAGCTTATCCGGGGCTGCAGGAGGAGATAACACATCATTTAGTTCTCTCCACTAGATATTAACGTAATGAGACCTGCTTTGGAGGGAGCACTGCTCTGTAACTGCCAATTGCTGCTCTTGACCTATGAAGGTCTGTGATCTACTAAGGATGCCAGAACCCCTGCAGCAGGTAGTCCTGCCCCTTAACAGTTCCAGCACTATGTTTAAAGCAGATGGTTGAGGCTGGGCTGCTAAGAGCCACGTCACAGGAGGCAGCGTGGCAGGGAAGGTGGGCCAGGGAGCCTTAGCCGTGTTTAAAGACTCCTTTGGAGCAGACTCTACCCATGTGCTGTGTAATCTGTATGCCATGGGGTTCGGGAGAGTCTGTCACTAGTAACCCCCAGCTGGCAGCTCTGGCTGTGCCTGCAGCGTGCAGGGGCTGAGCTGGCTATGTGCTGAGCCATACCAGTGGCTTGAGGGCTCCAAGAACTGCCCAATTACCCCTTCTCCCCTTCCTCAACACCCAGGATGTGGGACAAGCTTCTCGGTGACACTGCTGAGAGAACTCCTCAGCTCTTTCAGGGCTTCGTTTGGAATGTCCTTGCAGGAGCTGGAGGCAGAACAAAGCTTTGAGCCAAACACGCTGCCTGTAGCATGAGGAAATCTCCCCTGCTCAGCATTTTTGGCTCTCTGGCATGCGATACTCCGACATGTACTTCCCGAGTGCGTTTGGATGGAACAGACAAACAGGAAGGGTGGATAAGGGTTGTTTATTCATTGAGCAATTCCTTAAAAAAAAGAAAAGAAAAAAGAAGAAAAAAAAAGAAAACCCTAATATTTTTGGTAATAAATGTGAAATCTTTCCCAGATGAGGCGTGCAGCCAGGAAAAGAGCAGGTTAAGCCCCTGACCAGAGGGTGGCCAGTGCCCAGGGACCCATATGCACCCGCAGCTCCCCAGCCTCATCCACAAGCTACACAGACCCAACACACAGTATTTACAGGCCACAGACCACACGTTCCCACATCACAACACTCCCTGCTCCCAAAGCACAGACCTGGAGCTTTCAGGGAGGAAATAAAACCACCAACCAACCAAACCAGACCTAAAGAAGAAAGAAACACCGAGGGTTGTACTGCAATAAAAAGATAGCCCTTCTAAAGGAGTTCAATAAATAGGAGAACTAGAAAATCAATTGCTTTTCAGTTCAGTCCATTAAGCCCAGCTCCCCTGCGCGAGGTCTTTCACCTGCTCCCACTGCTCCCCGCTGGCTGCTACTGGCCACAATCAGTGCCTGGGTTGCCCCTGGCGAGTGGGCACGGTGGTGGCACATGTGTGGGTTGGGGTACAAAGCTCAGCTCCCATCCCAGCCCGAGGCCTCGGTGCGGAAGGACAACCAGTTTCTCCTGAGACATCCCAATCCTGCAGCGTTCAGAGCTCTTTGCAATGTGCAACATGAGCTGGGTGCAGCCTCACGGCCGGGCAAGTGCCGTCCTTCTTCCTACCTGCAGAAAATTGGCTGAACCTCTTCACCCCACCTCTTTTCCACCTCCCAGCCCAAGAGCCAAAGACCTCTGTGAGCATCTCCTCTTCCTGAGGTCTCCTCGGGAGCGATGAACTTTGCATCCACATGAGAAGGAAATATCTGACTGTATAATATGGATAGGCAATATATATTTGAAGTCACTGAGCGCAGCGAGCCGTCACCTCCTGGAGCTTCAGGCCAGGCTGCCGGGCCTGGAGGATGCCCTGATGCCATCTCCCTGCGGCAAAGGGCTCTGTGGCTTCCCAGGGCCTGGACGCCCCCAGAAAGGAAGGAAGGGGCTGCGGAGCACCCCGCATCACGGGGACGAGGTGGGCTCCCTGATCTCAGGTTGGTCACCACCGGGGGGCTTTGGCTTCAGCAGGATGAACCTGTCAAGGAGGTTGGTGTCCGAGCCGGCCTGGGTGCCCGTGTAGGGCTCACCTGGGGACAGAGCACAGCATGGGGATGGCTGAGGGGCTGCGGGACCCCTGCGGGGCCCTGAGGACACTCACCAGCGTAGCTGGAGGACTCGGCCATGTTCTGTGAGCCGGTGATGTGGTGCCAGTAGGCGCTGCGGGGCAGCATGGTGGTGGGCGTGCAGGGGTAAGAGAAGGGCTCACTGCCCTTGTTCAGCAGCTGGGGGTGAGCATGGCACAAACGTGAGCATACCCCATGGGGCACAAGCTGCCCCGGGCAACCCACCATCCCACGGGCTGTGCCTCACCCTGACATTCTTCTCCATCTCCAGCAGGACCCGCTTGTGCTGCTCGGCAATGGCCAGCGTTGCACTATGCACGCGCTGGTAGATCTGCTCGCCTTCCTGTGTCTGGAAGGTGTAGAGGCCCTCTCCTGCATCGCACATCCTATGGGGTCAGAGCAGAGGGGCATTACAATGGCACGGGGTGGGCCAGGCTGCAGCACAGCCCCCCAGCACCCACGGGTGCCCTTCCCAGCCAGCATCATCCTGCGGCTGGCCCCACCGCCCCCTCCCCTTGCGCCGGGCATGGTGAGTCAGCGGAAGCCATAGGGCCGGGATGAAAGGAAAGATCATGTTTCTTCCCCTCTGGAGCTGGTAATTAGCAGGAAAGTTCCTAATATAGCCAGGCCTGGCGGAGCCTAAGCAGCTCCCCCCATGGCTCCTGCAGGGCTGGGTGCGTGGGTGGCCCCGGGAAGGGCCTGGAGCAGCCCTACAGCTATGGGGCACCCTATGGTGGCCCTCAGCCCGGCGTCAGGCCTGGGGGGGACGCTGGGTGTGCCCATCCCCGTCTCACCGTCCCGCCTCGAAGGTGAAGCGCGTGGCGTCGCGGCCGTAGCGGCGCAGGGAGCAGAGGGGCCAGGAGAGCAGCTTGAGGCGTGGGTTGTGCGTGTCCCAGAGGTAGATGTTTTCATGGGTGATCTGCAGCTTGCACTCGCCATACACATCCAGGTTGGGGCAGGGGAGGAGAAACACGTTGAACCGGCATAAAAAAAAAAAAAAATAATAACTCAAAAGCACCATGTCATAAATGAGGATGAGAAAAGTGCTTCTTCCTCTTGCAGGAAACCCCCTCCAGAGGACATCCTTTCACAGCAAGGCTTTATTGACCGATTTGCTTCCAAATTCCTCTTCGGCCCAGCTTATGCAGGGTGCTACAGCAGTGAAGCCTAGTGAAAAGTTCAATGAGGCATGCACTGAATGCTACGGCACAGAAGCAGAGCTTTGACTTTGTTAACACAATGAATCTGGGCTGAGAAATTCAGTCAAGCCAGCAGAACTTTTTTCTTGCCATTTCTTTCCTCTCCTGTCCTCTTTTCCCTGTGGCTTTTCCAATTTTCTCTGGAAAATCTATGTAAGATCATGTTCCTGACTGTATTAAGTAGATAAATAAGTGATGACTATTTGTGGTAAATATTTCTGAACTGGATGTTTTATTCTCTTTTTCCTCAGAGGCAGTGGAGAAGGAAGCTGAAATGGATAAAGTCAAAATCCAGATGTGAGGACTACATGAATAACAGGAGCTCAGAGAGTATCAGGGAGGATCATGATATCCTGCTCTAAAACAGAAGTGGTTTCACCAGGAGGAGGAATACCCTCCTAGGTCAGAAAGGCTTTTTAGCAGTCTGCTCAGCAGAGAGATTTGCAGTACTTTTAAGGATATTTTTCTCAGACTACTTTTAACAAGAGGACTTTCAAAATTCTCCCCATTCCAACAGATCCAAAGGGTCTCATGAGTCTACGTGAACTGTCCGTCATACATCCCCAGCCATCCAAGTATTCTCTGAGATGTTCTTTCACAGCCCAGCAAACCTTTTGCAGAAAGTTTCCTCTAGGTGAATGTAAAAGAAATAAATGCCTGTTTCCCCCCAGCAAGTATCACTGTGGTATTTTTGTTCTGCTACCAGCAACAAGCCTTTATAGCAGCAAATCACTCAATCAGTTTCAAAGAAATAAAAAAATATCTTCTCAGAGTGAGAAGTTCTGCAATGAAAGCAGAGGTTTATCAGAAGTGTTTCATGACTGTGAAGCCTTTATGAGTTTAAGGGGCTTAACCACTAACAGGCTGACAATGCGTTAGTCAGTCTTCTAGAACCTGAGCATGTGGTTGGCAACCCTGACAATCCCTGTATTCTGGTAAGGTGGGAAGCACATCATTTGAGGTAGATCTCACACTATTTATGTGCCCATTGCTCACCAGTCAAAGTCTGCATCTGTGCATACACATGGCTCTGAGGTCATTGCCCCAGCATATTTTCCTTGCATGCATTTCTTCTCTGACTTGCGCTTCCTGTAGATCCTTTTTGCTCCCATGATGCAAGCTTCTCCCTGGAAACAAAACCAAAAATATATTTCTCTTACACCCACTAGGCTGTTTGTAACACCCATTTTTTCAAGACTGTGCAATATTAAGGGCTATGACTCAAGTAAAGAGGATGGAAAGTCAAATACCATGTCAGTATAGTGGAGCTAATTAAAGTTACTGAAGCTTTAATTGAAACTAAAGCAGCTTTTCCAATACACACCAAGAAATGATCTGGGGTTACCTATGAATCAGATTCAATTCTGAATTTGTTCCAAGCCCAATAAGTATTTAAGTCAGACTCGTTTCTTGTTTATAGATTAAGTCTCACAGCAACTGAAAACAGAGCCTGATCCCTCCACTCTGAGGTAGAGTAGGTCTGTTCTGTTAATCACTTTGGCAATGATTTTATTCAGTAGAAATTATTAATATGTATATACCTAAATACTTTCCACAGTTTCTGAGTTCATTTTGTCCAGGGTTTGATTTGTAATGTACTGTATGTTAACACTTCCTTGTCCTCTCACTATCTTGAGCACCTTGCTACACATTTATATCTAGGGAACGTGGCTAAGCCCTGTAAACTCAAAGGAAAGCAAATCAAAAGGCAAAAGTCCACAGCCATCTTCCTAAAAATAGTTCTGCAAGCTCCAAAGCCAACATCTTCAAAGATATACTGCAAAATTCTTGGCATTTTTGCTTACTTTTACTTTTGCTTTCTTGCTTACAAGAAAGTAAAGAATAAAAGAAAGTGGGTTCTCACTTGTTACCTTTTGTGATGTTAAGATCACTGTGGGAAAAATAAACTTTTCAGACCTTTGATTTGCCCATGAAAAGAGAAAGGCCCAAATGGCATCGGGTGTAAAATGCTGTGGATTCTTGAATCTCAGCATCTAAGTCATACTTGGTATTTTTAGTGTGGCATTGTGCCTTGTGTGAGCAGCTAGTCTGAGTCAAGCTACTTTCCTTTCATATCCGTTATTAAATTCTTGCCCAGCATGATATTGCCCAGCAAGACAACATTTGATGATACAAGTGGGTGTATCTCTTTAGATTGCAGTGAAGACTGTGATGTTTATATAAGCACAGAATTTGGGCTATATTTTGTTCCAACCTGATGGAACACAGGCTGCCATGCCAAACTTGGTAGAACTTCTAAGATGCCCCCACACCCACAGGCATGAGCACACTGACTCGCTGAACACCTGAGTGATAATTCCAAGAATTATGCAGCCCTGCATCACATGTGCCAGGAACAGGACACAGGGTGGCCAACAGAACAGTGAATAAATTGTCTGGTTCCCACAACAGATGTACCACAGCTGAGAGAGACAGAGCAAGTATAAAAATGAGTGAATAAGACATGAGGGTGAGAGGGCAGAACTTGGGGAAACAAGTATGAGAGAGCTAGAAGGTCTAAAATCTCTGGTTCTGAGGACATGGAGGAACAGAGGAGAAAAGAGGTAAGGATGAGAGAACTGCATGGGAATTCTGAGAAGGATTTCAGGCCTATTTCAGCGGCAGCAATTCTGCTGCAGCTGCATCCCCCTGCTGGAAGGTAAGAGTCTTAGCTAATTGCCTGCACAGAGCCTCAAACTTCTGCTCCTTTTATAACACAGAGTCTTAATCGTTAATTACAGAACAAGCCAAGACAGCTGTTCATCCTTCAGGGCTCACAGGGTGCAATCTGTGGCCAACATATCTATGTTAAGAGAAAAATAAAACATCCAGCAAAGGACAATCAGATACATAAGGCCAACAGAAAAACACAGCAGATTATGCTGATCTTTAACTGTAGGATCATTAGCTGCCTCAGGTCAGATCCCAGCCTCCTTGCTTCTCACCTGGCTGTGGAGTTGCCAAGTCCAGTAGTCCTCTTCTGCACATCTCCGATCAAAAATGGACTTGTAGTCAATTTTCACCAGCTGCCACTCTGAGCGGTGGCTGAAATGTCCAAACACTCTACAGAATACAGCAGAAAGCGCATACAGTAAAAGGTAACACCAGGTGGAGTATTGTAGTTACAGCAAAGATTAATTTCCAGCAGAGATTAGTTGCTGCAGGATTCTCAGTCTTACTAGTTTTCACTTCACTGACACAGTGGAAGCGAGACTTAGACTCTTAAATACCTACAAACCTTCCACACTGCACACAGCTTTTATTCTGTGGATAAATAATCCCCCCAGTAGCACCACTACGCAAACCAACCAGAGAAGACCTGACATGGGGTTGGGGATAGTTATACCTACAAGAGTTTGTTATCTTTAACTATGAGCTTCAGGAATCATTTCCACAAGAATTAAAATCAGAACCTGAAGGTATTATTCTCCATACATCTCTATTAGCTCAGGGTAGTTTTCAAGCCAGATATTCTGTTTATTACAGGTCAGTTCATTTTTTATAGACAGAAAAATAACTTTCCTCTTCCTTTTACTAACTTGATATCAAGTAAAATATCACAATTTCTGGCAGAGTGAATTTAGATTTATGCACAGTGCAGTTCTCAGCATACCACAATGAAACTAATCACAATTTTTCATGAGTCAGCCTCCAGGCAACATTTTGTCACTCATTCTTACAAAGAATGTCTTCATTTTTCTGTTTCTCAGTTAAAAAATATAAAGTAGTAGCAAAAACACAGCCATAAAATACTCCATCATTTTTCTTTTAACTATTCATCTGTCAAGAGTAACTCTTCTTTAAATCATATTCAATTTGAGGAGTTGAATTTCATGCCGGTAAGCTAAATGATAATGTGTTTGCAACTTGCAAGGAATCTTATTGTCATTCCTTCAATAATAACACAAATAAACATTGATGATTTAGCAACAGAAGACTGCATAGTCCTGGCTTCAGTTAGCACTTGGTTTAGTCACCAACCAGAAACTCTGTTGTGAACAATCCTCATAAGGTTATTTTGGTGTTGCTCCCGCTAATGTTAGCATGATGGCACGCTCACTTACGTCATGATGAGAGTTTCCTCTCCAGGTTCCCCTAAAATTCCATCTACAAACAGTGGGAGTGATGTGAAACTGTACTTGCTCCAAGATTTCCCTTCATCAAAACTTAACCTGAAAGAGAAAGCAGAATTAGTATCTTCTTTCCTTATTCTACTGTAATTGGGCGGATACTACAGCGCTATGGAGAAGTAGAAGGTAGCTTCTGTTCTTGAATATTGCATTTTTAGCCCTTGGAATATCTAATTTTGGTGCAGCATTATAAATCAGAGTATTGATCAAGCTTTCTGGCATTATACTGCTAAGCCAAGGCCAATACTCAAGTGGCAGAAACTAATAAAGGTACCTTAGAGATTGATGCTTAAAGGACAAAATGTAGCGCAGCACTATGATTTTATTTAAAATACACAAATAATTTTGAGCAACTTAATATTTGATCCCCAACCAAAGACATTTTAAGGAGGTGCAATTTTCAGATCACAAGAGCTTTGCCTCTTCTAACCAGCAGTTTTCCCTGTGGTGGGTCTAAGCAAAAGCTTGGAACTACTTCTCATGACTTGGGTCTGGGTGGTTTAGATACTGATATAACTCTTGCTGCAGTGGCAGTAAATCAATGCAAAACAGCATAAAACTATATTCTACCTACCACATAAATTCAAGGATGCTAACTAGAAGAGACAATTTTGTCTTACTGGCTATGTAACCATGATGCTCTTCAATAAAATTCTTGCTCAGAAGTGCTGTCTGCCATGCAGAAGACAATTTCATCAATAATTTTGAAAACTAAGAGTACTCAGACAACTCAATAAGAGGCAAAAACTATAATCCAAATTACATATTATATAAATAACCAAACTCAAGAAGCCAAGTCTTAGTCACTCAGGAATTTTGTTGATGGTGTTGATGGTATCTAAGATTTGGCCAAGTTGAAGCTATCTAAGCTGCAGTTGCCAGGATTTCTTAGCTTTATCTGAGTTAACATTTGTCAGTTTCTGTAGTGGTATTTTCTAGAAAACAGTGGCTTCAGCCTGATTTCTTACTTCTTGGCATTTGAAAGGAAGGGTATCAGACTATCACATTTAGGACAATCAGAGTCATTACCAGAGATGTCTGATAGGCAGAGATGTGTGTTTTATGGCAACCAGTACTCCTCCTTGATCCAGGTACAGAACACTGTGCTCTTCCTCAAAGATCTGAAAAAAGAAGCATATATTTAGATCTATTTTCTTTGGTATAAAGAAAATGTCATCATTCTTTAAATATAATCATGAGAGAGGGTAAGTACTTACTACAGAAGTTACTGAGTAGAGTAAGGCAACATGTATAGAGAGTTTCTGTTCCTCTTTATATACAAGTATATTTACCTATCCTCCTGCTCCCACCTACCCCCCACCAGGTTCTTGAGAAGTATCTCTGCTTAGCAGAAAGTTAGAAACACTAATTTCTCCACGGACAAAGAATTTTCCTCCTTTTGATGACAGATTGTTGTTCGAAGAAGAACATACTGTGCTTGTATGTATCTAGCCATAGTACACGTAAGTGAGGTAGAAAGGAAATGAAGATTGCTCAAACTCTGTAAAAAAAAGTTAATTTCCTGGAATATCAAATATTTAAACAGATTTTTCTTTTCTACCTTTTTTTTTTTNGGGAGCACTGCTCTGTAACTGCCAATTGCTGCTCTTGACCTATGAAGGTCTGTGATCTACTAAGGATGCCAGAACCCCTGCAGCAGGTAGTCCTGCCCCTTAACAGTTCCAGCACTATGTTTAAAGCAGATGGTTGAGGCTGGGCTGCTAAGAGCCACGTCACAGGAGGCAGCGTGGCAGGGAAGGTGGGCCAGGGAGCCTTAGCCGTGTTTAAAGACTCCTTTGGAGCAGACTCTACCCATGTGCTGTGTAATCTGTATGCCATGGGGTTCGGGAGAGTCTGTCACTAGTAACCCCCAGCTGGCAGCTCTGGCTGTGCCTGCAGCGTGCAGGGGCTGAGCTGGCTATGTGCTGAGCCATACCAGTGGCTTGAGGGCTCCAAGAACTGCCCAATTACCCCTTCTCCCCTTCCTCAACACCCAGGATGTGGGACAAGCTTCTCGGTGACACTGCTGAGAGAACTCCTCAGCTCTTTCAGGGCTTCGTTTGGAATGTCCTTGCAGGAGCTGGAGGCAGAACAAAGCTTTGAGCCAAACACGCTGCCTGTAGCATGAGGAAATCTCCCCTGCTCAGCATTTTTGGCTCTCTGGCATGCGATACTCCGACATGTACTTCCCGAGTGCGTTTGGATGGAACAGACAAACAGGAAGGGTGGATAAGGGTTGTTTATTCATTGAGCAATTCCTTAAAAAAAAGAAAAGAAAAAAGAAGAAAAAAAAAGAAAACCCTAATATTTTTGGTAATAAATGTGAAATCTTTCCCAGATGAGGCGTGCAGCCAGGAAAAGAGCAGGTTACGCCCCTGACCAGAGGGTGGCCAGTGCCCAGGGACCCATATGCACCCGCAGCTCCCCAGCCTCATCCACAAGCTACACAGACCCAACACACAGTATTTACAGGCCACAGACCACACGTTCCCACATCACAACACTCCCTGCTCCCAAAGCACAGACCTGGAGCTTTCAGGGAGGAAATAAAACCACCAACCAACCAAACCAGACCTAAAGAAGAAAGAAACACCGAGGGTTGTACTGCAATAAAAAGATAGCCCTTCTAAAGGAGTTCAATAAATAGGAGAACTAGAAAATCAATTGCTTTTCAGTTCAGTCCATTAAGCCCAGCTCCCCTGCGCGAGGTCTTTCACCTGCTCCCACTGCTCCCCGCTGGCTGCTACTGGCCACAATCAGTGCCTGGGTTGCCCCTGGCGAGTGGGCACGGTGGTGGCACATGTGTGGGTTGGGGTACAAAGCTCAGCTCCCATCCCAGCCCGAGGCCTCGGTGCGGAAGGACAACCAGTTTCTCCTGAGACATCCCAATCCTGCAGCGTTCAGAGCTCTTTGCAATGTGCAACATGAGCTGGGTGCAGCCTCACGGCCGGGCAAGTGCCGTCCTTCTTCCTACCTGCAGAAAATTGGCTGAACCTCTTCACCCCACCTCTTTTCCACCTCCCAGCCCAAGAGCCAAAGACCTCTGTGAGCATCTCCTCTTCCTGAGGTCTCCTCGGGAGCGATGAACTTTGCATCCACATGAGAAGGAAATATCTGACTGTATAATATGGATAGGCAATATATATTTGAAGTCACTGAGCGCAGCGAGCCGTCACCTCCTGGAGCTTCAGGCCAGGCTGCCGGGCCTGGAGGATGCCCTGATGCCATCTCCCTGCGGCAAAGGGCTCTGTGGCTTCCCAGGGCCTGGACGCCCCCAGAAAGGAAGGAAGGGGCTGCGGAGCACCCCGCATCACGGGGACGAGGTGGGCTCCCTGATCTCAGGTTGGTCACCACCGGGGGGCTTTGGCTTCAGCAGGATGAACCTGTCAAGGAGGTTGGTGTCCGAGCCGGCCTGGGTGCCCGTGTAGGGCTCACCTGGGGACAGAGCACAGCATGGGGATGGCTGAGGGGCTGCGGGACCCCTGCGGGGCCCTGAGGACACTCACCAGCGTAGCTGGAGGACTCGGCCATGTTCTGTGAGCCGGTGATGTGGTGCCAGTAGGCGCTGCGGGGCAGCATGGTGGTGGGCGTGCAGGGGTAAGAGAAGGGCTCACTGCCCTTGTTCAGCAGCTGGGGGTGAGCATGGCACAGACGTGAGCATACCCCATGGGGCACAAGCTGCCCCGGGCAACCCACCATCCCACGGGCTGTGCCTCACCCTGACATTCTTCTCCATCTCCAGCAGGACCCGCTTGTGCTGCTCGGCAATGGCCAGCGTTGCACTATGCACGCGCTGGTAGATCTGCTCGCCTTCCTGTGTCTGGAAGGTGTAGAGGCCCTCTCCTGCATCGCACATCCTATGGGGTCAGAGCAGAGGGGCATTACAATGGCACGGGGTGGGCCAGGCTGCAGCACAGCCCCCCAGCACCCACGGGTGCCCTTCCCAGCCAGCATCATCCTGCGGCTGGCCCCACCGCCCCCTCCCCTTGCGCCGGGCATGGTGAGTCAGCGGAAGCCATAGGGCCGGGATGAAAGGAAAGATCATGTTTCTTCCCCTCTGGAGCTGGTAATTAGCAGGAAAGTTCCTAATATAGCCAGGCCTGGCGGAGCCTAAGCAGCTCCCCCCATGGCTCCTGCAGGGCTGGGTGCGTGGGTGGCCCCGGGAAGGGCCTGGAGCAGCCCTACAGCTATGGGGCACCCTATGGTGGCCCTCAGCCCGGCGTCAGGCCTGGGGGGGACGCTGGGTGTGCCCATCCCCGTCTCACCGTCCCGCCTCGAAGGTGAAGCGCGTGGCGTCGCGGCCGTAGCGGCGCAGGGAGCAGAGGGGCCAGGAGAGCAGCTTGAGGCGTGGGTTGTGCGTGTCCCAGAGGTAGATGTTTTCATGGGTGATCTGCAGCTTGCACTCGCCATACACATCCAGGTTGGGGCAGGGGAGGAGAAACACGTTGAACCGGTCTGGGAAAAAAAAAAAATAATAATCCACCAAAAAAAAAAATACCAAAAAACCCAAAATCTCAGCATGGCCGCAGTGGGGCTGAGCCCAGTGCCCCACACCATGCTCACCCGTCTGCTCGCACTGCACGCCAGCCGCCAGCAGGTCGGGCTCCCCCAGGCTGATGTCATTGAGACGGGCACCCAAACACTCCACCGACAGCGCCTTGTACCACTCCTCGGCCTCCAGCTCTGCAAGGCACACAGCGTGGCAAAGCGGGGCCCCATAGCCTGGCATCGCCCAGCCCACAGCATCACTCCATACCCGAATCACAGGTGAAGGTACGTGCAGAGTCGTCGGCAAAGACGATGGCCACCGCCTGCCTCTTGGTCTCCTTGGGCAGCCGTGTGATGCACTTGACGTTGCTGATCTCAGTCACCTGGAGAGGTGGCACAGTGTCACTGGGGTGGTGCTGGAGGGGGGTGATGCATGGCACCCCCCGGCCATGGCTGCTCACCTTGGGGCAGCCCCGCAGGCACGCTGCCTTCTCATCTGGGTACTTCTCCAGGCGCTGGGGCCCTTTGCTGGAGGATTTGCGGAAGACGAGCCAGCACCGCCGGTAGATCTGCGGGCAGAGATGAACCATGTGTTCCCCTCTCCTGCAGAATAGCTCCCCACCAACCCTATGGGATTTCCACGCCTTGGAGCAGAGGAACCCCAGATACAGGTGGTGCTTGCCATCCCTTTGTTTCTCCATCCCCAGGTCAGGGATGCCCATGGGGTCCACCGGTCCCCTGCTACCATCCTGGGGGCAGGAGAGGAAGGACACAGGGGTCCGGGCAGCCCCAGTGTCCCTGCATACAGCCCCTGAGGCCACCCCTCGCAGACCCGGCACAGCCCCATCCCGCTGTCTGCCCCTATCCCATCCCCACTCCCCTAACCCTGCGGGGGTGATGAGACCACTGTGTCCCCCTCCCGTCCCCCCCCCCCACCCCACACTCGTTCTTTGTTCTCCCTAATTAGAGTGAAATTACCCAGCATGCTCCGAGCAATGGAGGTGGGTGGGGGGCTGGCCCCACTCCCCACTCCGAAGGGGCTGTGCCCCCCCATTTTGCAGATGGTGTGGGGCATCGCCCCCAGCGCTGCTGGGAGCAGAGGGAAACCGAGGCACAGCACTCAGCGGGACGGCTCAGCAAGCAACAAGTGCCCCTCCCCCCCATCTGCATGCAGACCCAAAATAATGCTTTTTTTTCACCCAAAATGCCAGAGACACCGAATGCCGTGAGAGGCAACGAGGATTGATCCCTGGCCACGTCGCCTCTCATGGCTTTTGGAGCCCATGGAGCATCCCCCCCCCCCCCCCCCCCCCCCCCCCCCCCCCCTTTCTGCTCTTCATCCTCACATAGCCTTGCTTGATGATGTCGTTAAAATTCGTAGCCATGGCGGAGCCCGGCCCCCCCTTCTCCTCCTTCCTCTTCCTCCCTCCTTCACCTGCGCTCCCGTTTCACCGCCGCCTCCACCCCGGCTTTGTCTCAGCGGCGTCCCCCATCCTCTCCCCACTGCCACGGGTTCCCTTCTTGGGAAAAAGAAACGGCAGATAGACAGGAGACGGTGACATCTTCCTCCGTCTCTCCTCCTCCTCCTCCTCCTCCTCCTCCTCCCTTCCCTCCGCTGCTGCCTGAACCATCGCAGTGGAACAGTCCGGCGTTAACCCCTGCACTTCCTCTCCTCCCTCCCGGGCAGCGAAGTGGCTGTGACCAACCACAGTGCCATCAGTAGGGTTCAGAGTTAACACCCCAACCCCTCCGAGAGGGGCATGGGGCCAAAGCAGAGCCATTCACTGCCACACAGCCCCATTCACTGCTGCACGGCCCCATTCACAAGCACTGATGCTGGCTCAGCTCCCCCTTTGGTGGCAGTGCTGTGCCAGCCTTCATCTCTCCTTCTCCTCCTCCTCCTCCTTCACCCAGGCAGAGCAGCAGCCCCGATGTCCCCAGTTCACCACATCCATAGGGCTATTGTACCCATATCTGCCAAAGGGGACACATGATCCCACTCCTGGCCCCCTGCCCCAGCCCTGCACCCCATACCTGAGCCCTATATCTGAGTCCCAGCCCTAAGCCTCAGCCCTGAGCCTCATACCTGAGCCCCTGCCATAGCCCCAAACCCCATACCTGAGTCCTATACCTCAGCCCTATACCCGAGTCCCAGCCCTCAGCCCCAAGCCCCATCCCCAAGCTCCCATCTCCAGCCACATCCCCACATCCCTGCAGCACCCCGAGCTCTACTGCCTGTCAGAGCCTCTCGCATCACATCCCAAAGCCTCAGCAGTAACTAATGAGTGCAATTCAAAGGGAGAAGAAAAACCAACAGCATTACTCAGAAGCCAAACACTGTCGGCAAAGGCAGAAAAGGTGCCAGGACGCACCCGGCTCTCCCATAGCCACGGCCTATGGAGCAGGGACACCTTCACCAATGGGACCAATGTCCCCAGGCCACATCCCCGGTGCCACCACCATCACCTGTACCATGGGATAGAATGGGATAGGATGGGACAGGATGGGCTCAGCTCTGCCTCTGTCCCATGGAAGGGGATGGCAATGCCCTGACCCCACACTGTGGTCACCCGTAGGGTCCCCATTGCTCTGCTCTCACTAGCCCTGAGTGAGCCCAGGGCTGGGGCAGGGAGAGAGAGATGAGGGAGGCTGGAGGGGACCCGGGGAAGGGGTGCACGTGGTGAACGCAGGGCCGGGGGGGTGCTGGCCACCACCCCCATCCAGGGATAGAAAAATCACCGAGGGCAGCAGTCACCTAGGAAACAGGCAAGAGATGCTCGGCTGTCGGGCTCCACGCTGCGTCCCCAGAGCCCCCCCGGACCCCGTCACCCCCGCAGCCCCCCAACACACGTCAGCCCCCACAGCCCCAGCCTTACCCGACCCCACCGCTGCAGGCGGCGGCCCGGCGTTGGGCGTTGCGAGCACGGCAGCCGCGAGGCCACGCCCCCAATCAGAGACCACGCCCACCGGGCGGTGCTTGGCCACGCCTACCGCGCGGACATCATTAGGGTTCCAAGTGAACGCCCCAAGCGGGATCGTTGCATCCCGGCAACATCTGCCTGGAGGAAAGCGATACGGACTGTCCCCTCTCCGTGTGCTCCAGGGTCTCATGTCACCCCTTGGGCACAGGCCGTTTGCCTCCCCCTGCCCGTAGAAAGAATTAATGCTCGCTGCAAACGAAGGTCATTAAAAAAGGAAGCGAACGGCAAAGAGCCGTGCCTTCAGCCGATCCATTAAAAGCAGGGCAAAGCCATGAGCTCACTGCTGTGTTAATTTTTAATGAGATTCTGTCTGAGCTCCTCGGCGGCTCCGAGCTGGGCTGCAGGGCACACTCAGAACCTGAGGACAGCATTGGAGCTTCCCCAGAGCCCCACACACCAAGCCCCAGGGACACCCCACTGAGCCCCACTGTCCCCCCGAGTGCTGACCCTTGCTGTCCCCTCCGTTATCACTCTTCCGGCCCAAGACATCAACAGAGCCTGAGCCCCGCTGCATTTGGCGTTTATAATAAAAAAAAGTCATATACAAATACATACATACAAATTATATATATATATATATATAAAATAGTGGGCAGGACAGGCTGGCAGGCTGCAGGTCCCGGTTCAGCCTGCTTGGCTCAGCCCCACTCTCTGCTGCAGGCTTCCTCCTCCCGCTCCCCTTCGTCGATGCTCAGAGCCACTCAGGTGGCCAAGGGGTATCAGTTCAAGAGGTGCAGGCAGCGAGCTCGGGACATCCCCCAGAAAGTTCCTCCCTGTTGCCCCGTGCCTCAGTTTCCCCATCCACAGTGAGGTCACGGCAGAGGGGATGTGGTGCAAAGCAGTTCGGGATGAGCCCGATGACAACAGGCACTTGTTGGCAGGGAACCACCATGGGACGTCCCCATGGCCCTGGACTTTAGGGCACCTGGATCTGCAAGTCCTCATCCTCATCGGGGTCACTGGTGCCGTCCCCAGGGTCATCAGGGCCGAAGCGGGCACTGCGCATCTTGCCAAAGAGCGGGGTGCTCTGCTGCCTCCTCAGCCTGCAAAAGAGAGCTGCTGCAAGGGGGTGGCCCTGATCCCCCCCGGCTTATGGGACCCCATCCCAGGGGCTGTGCCTGTTTCCCCATCTGCATTCTCCCCACGGAATGCCCCAAGACCCTTTCTGAGCACGGCAGGGGGATCGGCGCCAATGCTTTTAGCTCTTCACTCGCTCCCACATTAAAATTCATCAGCAAAGATTGATGGGGAAAATTTGAAATGGAGGGCCCAGGATGGTGGGGATGCAGCTCTCCCATCGCTCCCTGCTCGTTCAGTGTGTTTTACTGGAAAGCATGAATTATTTAGGGTGAGCGTGCGGGGAGGCTGCAGGGGCAGGGAGGGGGGAAGACGAAGCCTCCATTATTCCTCTATGATTTAATGAAGATGTCCCAATAAAACAAAGGAAGATTATAAAAACAAACTCCCCGAGCGCCTCCTGGAGACACTCCGGAGCAGAATCGATCTCTCTCGCAGCCATTTAATCTCTTTATTGCCGGAGAAGCAAAGGGAGGCCAGAGAAAAGTTTCGAGGAGCATTAAAACAGAGACCCACAGGCATTCTTGCCTCCATGCAGGCTCAGGCAGTGCCACTCGGGGACAGGGACAGGGACAGAGGAGCCACAGCGGTGCTGAGCCACTCCATGGATGTGCTGGGGGCACTCAGGCCCTGTGGACTGGGGGAGACAGTGGGAGGGGACAGGTGCAGGGAGCCCATGAGCCCACCCATGGGTCCCCACCGCTCACTCACCGGGACTGCAGGTGCTCCAGCTGCACCTGGAAGCTCTCACTCTGCTCTGTCTGCTCGTCCAGCGACCGCTGCAGCTTCCGTGTCTGGTTGTGGGCCTCGTCCAGCTGCAGGAGGCGATGGGAACAGAGTGGTTGGCACTGAGCAGAGCCACTCTGCTCCCAAAGCACCCACCTGCAGGGACTCACCTCGTCCTCGGCCTGGGCCAGCTCCTTCTTCAGCTCCTCCACCCTCAGGCGCAGCTTCTTCACCTCACCCTCGTGCTGCTCCACGCGGCGGTTGGCATGGGCCAGCTCGGCCGTCTTCTCCTGGTACTGCTTCTTCAGCTTGGCATGGACATGCTTCAGGTCTGCCAGCTCCTGTGGGGACACGGGGCTGAGCATGGCTTCCCTACAGCCCCTTCTGCTCCCTCTCCCTCTCCCACAAGGACCTCTCCCACTGCCCCATGGAGGAGCCTCCACCTCCATGGATTGCCACCCCCTACACAGTATCACAGAATCATGAAGGTTGGAAGAGATCTCCCAGATCATCAAGTCCAACTATCAACCCATCACCACCGTCCCTAAACAGAATTTAGAATCATTAAAGTTGGAAGAGACCGAGACCTCTAAGATCCCCAAGTCCAACCCCAACCCATCTCCACTAAACCTTGTCCCTAAGTGCCACCTTTCCACGTTTATTGAACACAAGGCGAGGGCAGAGTTTGGGATGGAGGAGGTCCTAGAGGACACTGCAACAGGGGGCATGAGGGACCCAGGGCTCCCTGGAGGAGGTGGCACTGGTCTGAGATGGCCTGGGATGGGATTGCCCCTCACACCTTGTTCTTCTCAAACAGCTCAGCCTGGATGGTTTTGAGGTCGGTGTCCAGGGCGCTGGCCGTCTGACGCCGTTTGCGAGCCAGCACCTCCTCCAGGTCCTCAATCTGCGCTCGCAGCTTCTTGTTCTCCCGCTCCAGGTTGAGCTTCTCTGTCTCCAGCCGCTCCCGCCGGCCCCACTCGGCTGCGTTCTCCGCCTGCAGCCGCTCCATCTAGGCAGGGGATGCAGGGTAACAGCAGGCTCCCCCTGCTCCTCTGTGCCCTCCCTTTCCCTATGGGGATGCTGCCCACTGCCCGGCCTCACCTCCATGCGCAGCTCTGCCAGCTTCTTGTCCATGCTGGAGCGAGCACCCAGCTCGTCCTCCAGGTCCTCTGAGATGCGTCCCAGCTCGTCCTGGTGGATCTCCTTGAGGATGTTCAGCTGCAGGGAGATAGACGCGGGCAGTGAGCACCCACCCACCACCCCTTGAGCTGTCCCCATGGTCCCCCTCAGGCTGGAGGGACACAGCCCTATGACCACACCACACCCACCACCTCTACCAGTGCCTGGAGTCTCCATACTTCCAGGTAAGGACCAGTTGTGGCTCATCAACAGCACTAACCCAGGGACATGTCACCCCCTGGAGGTTCCTGGATGCCTTGCTCACCTGCTTCATCACCTCCTGCTTGTTCTTGTTGAGCTCTTCATACTTGATCTTCCATTGGCTCAGCTCACCCTCCAGCTTCTCGATGCTCTTGCTGAGCGCCAGCTTGTCCCTGCAGAGAGGCAGTCCTGGTGAGAGCTGGCAGAGCCTTGTGGTATCCCCTCCTGGGGTGGGACAGCCACCAGCCAGGCTGGGTGACACTTGACCAGTCTGCAGCCCGAAGCACTCACTCTCTCTCTTTGAGCAGCACTTTCTGAGACTCATCCAGCCTCAGCTTCAGGGCAGTGATTTTGGAGGCATCCTCCTCAACAACACTGACGTCCTCCCAGAGCAGTCGGCTCCTCTCCTGGCGTGAAAAGGAGCTACGGGTGCCCGCAACGCTGCGCTGCTCCCAGCTGTCAGTGCCCTCCTGTTTGCCCTTCAGGATGTTCTCCATCAGCTCCAGCTCCTGCAGTTGCAGCATGGGGAGGAAAGGGTCACAGATGAGAAGCACAGCTGCACCCAGGGAGGGTGCTGTTGTGGTGGGCGATAACCAGCAGCATCCCCTGTTCCAGCCCCATAGTGTTCCCAGACCTCCCTGACTCCATCTTCACTGCACAGCTGGGTATTTATAAACACAAATGAGATTCCCCTGGAGCCTTCTCCAGGCTGATCAGTCCCAGCTCTCTCAGCCTTTCCCTGTAGGAGTGGTGCTCCAGACTAAAGGCTACAATGAGGATGAGAACCTGAGAATGTGATGCTGCTCCTGCTGGTAGCTGATACTCACCGCAAGGTCACCCATACCTCCCATGGCTGACCTCTCATACTGGCACAGCCACCCAGGGAGGTGGGGGTGTCACCAACCCCAGAGGTGTCCCAGAGCTGTGGGGATGTGGCACTGAGGGATGCAGTCAGGGGGCATGGTGGGGTGGGCTGGGCTTGGTGATCTGAGAGGTCTCTCCCAACCTTCACAATGTCTTTAAGTCCAGAAATTCCCAAGCAGAGCTCCATGTGCTGCAGCTGCTCTATCCCATAGAGGGCAACACTCCCTCCTCATCTTCCCAGCCAACCCTTCCTGAGCAGCCTCATCCCCCCACTGCCACCCCATTGCATCTCCATCACCCCAACAAGCACACACACACCCCCAGCCCCGCTCCCACTCCCCTCACCTTGGCTTTAGGAGGTGCCTCAGCCCCCACATCCCGCACAGGCTCACTCTCAGGGGCAGCTTCGCCATCACCATCGCCATCACCCTCAGTGGCACCATCATGGCCACGGAGCCGTGCCAGCTGCCGGCCCAGCTGCTGCCGCTCTTGCAGCCCCTCCTGGCGCTCACGCCGCAGCCCGGCCAGCTCCTTGGTGAGGGCCTCCAGGCGATGCCGCAGCTGCCGCACCTCCTCGCGGGCCCGGTTGCGCTCAGCCCTCACTTTGCTCCACTTTTCCCTCCAGTTGGCCGTGCAATCCGACCACCAGCGCATTGTCTTCTCCATCTGGGCCGCCCGCGCCCGTGCCTCCTCCAGCTCCCGCAGCCGCAGCTCCTCACGGCCTTCCCAGTCGGCCTCTAGCAGGGCCGGGGGGGGTCCGGGTGACGGCGTCCCGCTGGGGGGGGACGGAGGGGATGGAGTGGGGCCCGGCTCGCTCCCACTGCCCCGCTCAGGGCCCAGCAGGGCCAGCAGCGAGCCGCCATGCAGCTGTGGGGAGCTGGCCAGGCGTGGGGCACCACTCTGGCTCATGGCGGCCTTCCTAGGATTGCAGCATCGCCCTCGGTGTCAGCACTGGGGTGCGCACCAAGCCTTGGGGACCTGCGGGAGAGAGGAGGTGTCAGAGAGGGTACGGCCCATGGGGTGAAGCTGTGAAGGGTCCGGAGCACAGTCCTATGGGGAGAAGAGGAGCTTGGGGAGACCACGTGCGGCACTGCAGTGCTCGAGGGGAGCTCACAAGCAGCAGGGCGCGACTTGCTGCATGAGATGATAGCGATGGGACAAGGGGGGTGGCTTTAAACTAACAAAGGGTAGATGTTGGTTACATAGGAGGAGGAAATCCTTCCCTCAGAGGGTGGTGAGGCGCTGGCACTGCTGCCCAGAGCTGTGGGTGCTCATTCCTGGATGTGCCCGAGGACACGGATGGGCTGGGGAGCAGGCAGCTACAGCAGGGGTTGGAGCTCAACAGGCTGTAAGGTCCCCTCCAACACAACCGTTCTGTGATTCAGAGTGGGAACAGCCACCTGCATGCCGACCCCCAGCCGTCCCCTTCCCACCCCCTCCCCACCCCACACGCGGGGCAGAGAGCGGCCCCGAGGAGCCGCTGCAGCTGACCTGGCTGCGGCCGGGCAGCGCCGGGCTCTGCCAAAACGGGAAACCGCGCCAGGAAACCTCAATAGGAGGCTGCAGCGCTCCCTAATGGGATAAGTACAGGGCCGGGGCAGCCCGCCCGCAGCCAGCGGCCCCACAGCGCGCTGCCCACGCGGGGTGGGGGGATCCCACGCAGCCCCCGCTGCGGGACGGGGCGCTGCGGGCGGGAGGACGCGTGCGCGAACTCAGCGCCATGGCGGTGCCACGTCCCGCACTCTGCGCGCAGAGCCCACCCGCGGCCGGAACACGCGCGGCCCACGCGGGACCCCCTGCGAGGACCGCCCGCCCCCCGCGCGGCCCCATTGGCTGCGGCCGCTGCCACTCCGCCGTGACGCGTCGCACGCGCGGGACCGCCGCATTCCTCCGCTCCCCCCGCGGCGGTGCGGTGCGGCCCTGCCCGGTGCGGTGCGGCGCGATCCTACCCGGTGCGGCGCTGCCCGGCTCGGCCCGGCCCGGCCCGGCTCATCCCATTCTGCCCCATCCCGTTCCGCCCCCGTCCCACCGAAGTTCCCCGCAAGTTGCCCGCCCCGCCCGGTGCCGCCCCGCCCGCCGCCTCCCGCCGCCTTCCGCTCACCGGATCCGGTGCGGTGCGGTGCGGTGCGGGCCGGGGCGCTGCCGGCGGAACGCGCTCCTCCTCCCGTCACCTCCTCCTCCTCCTCCCGCCGCTCCCCGCCCCCCGGCCCGGGGCGGGCGCTGCCCGAAGCGCCGTGGGCTGCCCCCGGGGGTCCCACGCGCGTTCCCCCCCGCGCGTGGGCCCGCTGGGCTCGCTCCCAGGTCTGAGCGCTGCCGGGGGTCAGGGATCGAGGAGCAGCTCCCACCGAGCCCTGCCTCCAGCCCCACATCCATCACTGCGGTCTTTGTGGTGATGGGTCCTCATCCCCCTGCTCTGCTGTGGGGGTTTTCACCTTCCCGGTGGATTCCTGCCCTCCCCATGGCACGCAGTGCTGCATTTCGGGGTCCCACCATCCACGGGACGTAGGCCACCAAAACTCCCTTCTACTGCACATTTTCCCAGGGATGTTTTCCCCGGGTTTTTCCCACTTAGCTGGAAGGTTTCCAGCCAGCAGCTCCAAACCCCAAGAATCCCCGCTCACCCATTTCCCACGGGCGATGCTGGCACCCAGCATGGGGTGAGCGGTGAGCTTCAAGTCCCAGCAGCACCACTCTGCCTGCGCGCGTCCCGGCCCCTTCCCTCCAACCCTGGTGTTTTTCCATTGGAAAGAACCACACAGCGCCAGGGAAGGGGCTCTCCCCCTCTCCTTCCCTCAGAGCAGAACGATTTTGCAGGCAGTACAGATGAGCAGCCCTGCTGGCACCAAAACTGGCCTGGGAACACTGCTGCTGCTGGGGTTGTCAATATGTTTTTGCGGCGTTGGATGTGAGCATCTGGGTTTTAGTGGGGAGCAGAAGTTCAGTGAAGGACCCAAGGCTGAAAGAGCTTTTTGAGGAAACAGCTGCTGGGAGAGAGAGCTTGTGGTGGTTCTCTTCTGCAGATGCCCAAATGGAGTGCTCTGGGTGTTTCTTTGCTGGTTGCTTTGCCTTGAGTGGCTCGGGGGTGCCAAGGGCCCACGGTGGTGTTGTGGGGTCTGCAGTCACAGCCCATCCCAAAAGCAGTGGGTGATGTCTGGAAGCCCCCCGCTAAACCCAGGCTGAAAGGGCTCTGGGGTGGGTCAGAGGGAGAGCGGAGTGGTAGCGGTGCGGCTGAGCCCCAACCAACTCATCCTGTGAAGGGCTGCGTGAAAGGGACCGAATCCAAAAGTGCCATTGCTTTCATTTGCTCATCTCCTTATGAACACTTCCCCTTCTGCTGCACGGACCCACAGTGCACTCAGAGCCACCCCCACGGCATCACAGCAGCTCCTGACGCACCACAGCGCTGCCTGGCTCCTGCTGGCCCAGCAGGTAGGTGCTCCCTGGATGGCCATGGGGTTCTGTGGGGCAGGAGGGGGCTCAGGGGTTACCTCTCAGCGGGGGCCACGCAGTGATGCTGAGTGCTGGGAGCAACCTGGGAGCAGCCCCCACTGCCCAGCCCTGCTGGTGGGTGTGGTGGGTGAGCTGCTGCTTTTGGGGTCGGTGTGAGACTACAAAGGATGCAAATCTGCTGGGTGCCTCCTTCCCCTGCGCTGAGACCGCTTCCTCCTGGGGAGCTGGGGGCCAGGTTGGTGCCAGCACCTGGATGCCACAGGATTTGCATGGCAGGCAGCTGCGGTGGCTGTAGCCTCATCTACAGTGCCCCAAGCGTGGCTCCGGGGCTGTGACTGGGTGTGTGTGGGGCTGGGTGCCTTTTGCAGGATCGTGGAGATGCCCACCCTGCTGCTCACTGCCCTCGTCCTCTGCCTTGCTAAGCCTGTCCTGCCCAGCCAAGGTAAGGATACATCCCTGTGCCCCCGTGCTGCTGGTGGGGGTGGGATGGCCTGGAGGGAGTGGGGATGGAAGCTGGGCAGGTGCTGCGGTCAGGGCTCGTCTCCCAGAACACCCCTTGCAGACACCGAGTACATCCAGAGCTGCATGCATAACCTGACAGAGGGGCTGAAACAGGGCAGCTCCCGGCACAACTGGGCCAGGTGAGTGCAGCCCCATCCCCGCTGTCCCCCCACTCCCCCACATCCCGCCAACCCCATTCCCCTACCAGGTTAACAGAGCTGGAGCAGGCGCTGGCCCACAGCATGCCTGGCAAGGAGGGGTACAGCTTCAGAACCAACATGCTGTAGGCCTTTGTGTGCAACATCACGGCTGGCAGCTTCCGAGGGTTCAACATTAGCAGCAGCATGGTGGGTACCGCTGTGCCCTTCCCATGGAGTGCTCCTGCATCAGCCTCTACCCATAACCTCCTGGTGTGGGATGTGTCGGGGCCACTTCCCCTCAGCACAGAGGGTCCCAAGGCAGCTCCACAGCACTTCCTGCACTGCTGAGGCCACACTTCCCTGCCCTGGGCTCCTCTCTCCCCAGCCCAGTTCCCCTCTTTGCAAAATGCAGCTAGTGCTGGAGCCAGGACCCTGCTCGGCACGTGGGGCTGGGGATGCTGAGGGGTGCCCACCAAAGTGTGACCCCTCCTCTGCCCCCATAGCCGGTGCAGAGCAAAGGGCGGGCGTCAGCACGGCTCAGGGGCAGCATCAGTTTCCCAGTGGAGCTGATGGAGGGCATGGGGACACAGGAGGAGCAGAAGCTCGTCTGTATCTACATCCACAGTGTCAGCATATTCCTGGTGAGCGCCAGCAATGAGGGTGCCTGGGCAGAGCTGAGCCCCCCCAGAGCAGCCCCGTGTAGATACACTATGGGGCTGTGGTGGGGCCCCACATAGGGTGTCTTGCTCCATCTCTCACAGGATGAGCACAACAGCTCTGTGCTGAACAACCACATCCTGGGGGCCTTCCTGCACAACAGGTGGGTGGGCTGGCTGCGGCGCCCTGTGGAGATCCGCTTCAGCCACGACAAGGAGCTGGTGAGCTCAGCTCCACCGTGGAACTACTGGTGGGATGTGGGGTTCCCAGGAAGCAGACTGTCCCCATCTCACTTCCTCCATCCCCCTTCCCACCAGGACAGCTCCAATGCTACCTGTGTCTTCTGGCAGCCCGCAGGCATGGGTAGTGCTGGCAGCTGGAGCAGGGAGGGCTGTGAGACGCAGCACCAGAAGGGCACTGTGTGCTGCCTCTGCAACCACCTCACCTACTTTGCTGTGCTGCTGGTGTGTGGCTCCTGCCCTTCCACCTCCCACCACATAGGACACCCCAAGGCTCACACCATGTGCACCTCTCCGGGCAGATCCAGGCACACAACCTGAGTGAGTCTGAGCTGCAGTCCCTCACCTACATCAGCACCGTGGGCTGCTCCATCTCGGCCGCTGCTGCCTTCTGCACTCTGCTTCTCTGCTGTGTCTTCAGGTAGAGCTGTGCCGTGCCGTGTGCCATGCTGTGCCATGCCATGCTGTGCCATGCTCTGCCATGCCGTATGTTGTGTGCCATGCCATGTGCAGTGCTGCATGATGCCATGCTATGCTGCCCGCTGTGTCCCACGCTGTGCCACACCACTCCGTGTGCTGTGCCATGCCGTGCCATGCCATGCACAACGCTGTGTTATGCTGCCTGGTGGGCACCCTCTGCACCCTGTGCCCTCTCCCCTCCTGCAGATGCCGGCCGCGGGACGACACGACCAGGATCCACATGAACCTGCTGGCTGCACTGCTCCTGCTCAATACCAGCTTCTTGCTGAGTGAGCTGCTGGCTGCGGGCACCACAGGGGGCTGCCAGGCTGCAGCTGCCCTACTGCATGGCAGCCTCCTCTGTGCCCTGGGGTGGATGGGGGCTGAGGGCTTCCACCTCTACCTCCTCCTCATCAAGGTCCACAACATTTATATGCGGCACTACCTCCTCAAGCTCTGCCTCTTCACCTGGGGTGAGTGCCCCCATGGGCTCCCACTGGCCCACTGCTCTTGCCTGGCCTTACACGGCCTCTCCCTGGCCCCCAGGTCTGCCCACACTGGCCGTGGTGGCTGTGCTCATCTTCAAGAGAGAAATCTACGGGCACCACATCATCAGCACTGCTGATGGTTACAAGAAAGTGACCGTGTGAGCGTGGGGGCTGCTGACTCCCCAAGTACACCATGCACTCTGGGCTCCCCATGGAGCACCCCATGCACTTTGGGTTACCCATGCACTCCCATGTATCCCATGAACCTTGAGTTTCCCCATGCATCTTAAGTCCCCCATGCACCCTGGGCTCCCCGTGCACCCCCAAGGGCCACATGCATTCTATGCACTCAGGGTTACCCATCTATCCCATGCACTTTGGCTTATCCATGCACTCCCAGGGATTCCAGAAACCTCAGGATTCCCATATACCCCATGCACCCAGGGTTCTCCATGCACCCCATGCACTTTAGGTTAGCCATGCACCCCCAGGGATTTCAGAAATCCCATGCACCCTGGGTTTCCCATGCACCTCAGGGACCTTAGAAACCCCATGCTCCTCATGCACCCTGGGTTCTCCATGCACCTATGCACTTTGGGTTAGCCATGCACCCCCAAGGACTCCATGTACCCCATGCACCCCAGGCTGACCAGGGTTAGGACACAGCTGTCCCTCATCCCCACCAGGTGCTGGCTCACCAGCCCTTCCGCCCACTACGTGACCCTGTGCTACGCTGTCCTCATCCTGCTGTTCATCGTGCTGGTGGCCGTGGTGGTGGTGCTGCAGAAGACGCGGCAGCAGCAGCAGAGGGCGAGGAGGGGCTGGGTGATGGTGCTGGGGCTCACCTGCCTGCTGGGCACCACCTGCGGCACGGTCTTCTGTGCCTTTGGCATGCTCCTCGTGCCGCAGCTCTACCTCTTCACTATCCTCAACTCCCTGCAAGGTCAG
This sequence comes from Pavo muticus, assembly GCA_016647715.1. Lineage (NCBI taxonomy): Eukaryota > Metazoa > Chordata > Aves > Galliformes > Phasianidae > Pavo > Pavo muticus. Next base: position 565,086 of record JACDJE010000437.1, read on the forward strand.
CACCCGGGTGGGATTTTGGGGGGGTTTCCCTCCTCCTCCCAGCACGGCATTGAGGGTGCCCATGGCATTAACTGTGCCACCCCCCCAGGTGTGTTCCTCTGCCTTTGGTACCTCAGCACGCACCGCAGCAAGCGCAGCTCCGACTGCAGTGACTCCAGATAGCGGGGCTGTGGGAATGGCCTGGATATTTAGCGTTAATTAAAGCGGCGTCCGGTGATGGAGGCGGCGAGGAGCCGCCAGAGGGCACCAGGACAATGGGCTGGAGCGTGGTCGATGGGAAATGGGTTTTCCTCCCATACAAAAGCAAACGCGGAGCAGAGCTCTCCGGTGCGAACAAGATTTTTGATAGAATCATAGCCGCTAAGGCTGGAAGAGAACCTATAGGATCACCAAATCCAAGCGATGACCCATCCCCTAACCCTGTCCCTAAATAGAATCGCAGAATCGTTAAGGGTGGAAGAGATCTCTAAGTCCGGCCCCACCCCATCACCCTTAGTGGGGTTCCAGCAGCCCAGCCTGCAGCAGACACACAGTGAGGACAAACTGGGGCAGGAAATGTGGCTGGAGATGGTGACGGCGCAGTGTCAGCCCAAACCAGCCCCAGTTTGCCTCTCGGCTCCCAGGGCTTTGGAGCCGGGCTGAGGGGACAAGTATCACACTGTGGGGTCCTCCTGTCCCCACACAGGGAACGGTGGCACAGCTCCAGCTCTTCCCATACCACTCCGCTGAGTGTTTTTCCCTTTCTGGCTACTTTGTGGGACCTATTTCTGGGAACAGAGTGAAGGAAGCCGCTTGCCCTTGTGCTTTGTTCTGTGCACAAAGGAAATTTGCCGCTGAGTTTCCACCCGTCCCGCTCACATTGAGGACAAAAGCCATCCTGCTGCAGCTCTGCAGCGATGAGCTGGGCATGGATCAGCACTTTGTCATCACTTGGGACTTCACAAAGCTTGGTGGGATGCCAAGAGCTGGCGGGCAGCAAGCAAACCCCATGGTGAGCATCACCCTCCTGGCCCCGCACCCCAGGCATGAATCATGACTGTGCTGGTGACTGCATCTGCACCGACACTGGTGCGTTCCTACGTCTGTTCCTGTATCCAGTAGTGCCTGGAAAACAATGGCCTCACCATACCCTCACCATACCCTCACCTTACCCTCACCATACTCTCTCTGCATAGCTGTCCCAAGGCTGCAGGGCCACAGTGCAGCATGGCACACCCCAAGGTGCCTGGAGCCCAGAGGGCACCCAGCCGTCCCCATGCTGTGCTAGATGGTGATGAGAACCGAAGCCCAGCCTGTGTCACCTCAAGGAGAGCCAGCCCTATTTATCTTTCCCACAGCCTTATCGGGTGTATTTTCTCAGCACACAAGCATTCAGCTCCCAGGTTGGGTTGGGATCACCGGGTTGGGCAGCAGCTGGGATGGGCAGCGGCTGGGATGAGGATGCAGGTTTGCATGCAGGTGTTCTGCAGGTCTAGGGGCTCCGACCTGCCCAGAGCCCGGCCCTGTGCAGTGCCTCTGGGCATAGGGTGGAATCCACGGTGATCTCCGTCCACAGAGGTTCCCAAGACTCGAACTGCCCAGCTCGAGCAGTAAATCCTTATCAGACCCAGGGAGTGCTGCTGGCTGGAGCCCAAGGGCAAATTTCCCCCGCAGGGACAACGTGAGGATTTCCTCCCCCAATGCTCCACGAGGGTCTTTGAAGGCAGCAGCAAGCCCTGCTGACTTCCACATCATCCGATAACATCAACAAGTGCAGACATCAGCCCCAAAATAACTACCGACCTCCTGATAACGCCCTAGTGTGGACAGAAGCCTTTTTGTTCCCTGGACAGCAGCAAGGGGATGGCCCGAGGTGTCCTTTCCCTATAGGAGCTGTGACCCCAGGGCAGGGGGTCAGCACACGGGGCTGCATCCTGCACCAGGGGATAGGAGCAGGGAGAGAGGAGTGGGGCTGGGGAGATGTGGGTGCAGGGGATTGGCTGCCCTGAAAGGAGCCGCACCGGCTGCGGTGTGGCCGCGTGATGCAGCACGCGCCGGCCCTGGGGGAGCTGAACAAAGGGCCCACAGCTCATGGGTGATGTGAGCGAAGCACGAGGTGCTGGGCTGGGACCCCCCAAGGCACAGCAAGCACCATTCTCATCCCATTCCCATCCCGTTCCCATCTCATTCCCATCCCTCTTCCCGGTGTGGCCACGGCACCTTGGGCTCACTGGCTGCCTTTTGTCCCCGTGCCGCCGCGTCCACCCTTCCCCCAGCAGCATGAAAAAGAAGAAAAGTCCCATTCAACCCTTTGGGAATATCCGTGAGAGGCTGCGTATTTACGCTTCCTGGCCACCTCCCCGCCATCTCCTTGGAGCCCGGCTCTCCCTTTTCAGCGCACACAAAAGGCTGCCTGGGCTGGAACCTGGCCACGCTGCCTTAGCTCCGTATGCACCGCGCTGCCGTCGGGGGCTCGGGGCTCTGTCCTGGATCCCACATCTCAGGGGGTGCAGGGCATGGGGAGCACCGTGCTCAGGACCCACTGCCCGCACCCTCATTTCCTGCCCAGAGCAGGACACGCTTCTTAGGACGCCGCGTCCCGACCGCTCTCACATCGGCTGTTACTCTTTAATCCCTTTCCCAGCCGGGCGTGCAGCCTGGCAGCCGTACAACGCCTTTCCTCCCCTGGCCGCCCGCCAGCCCCAGCTCGCGGGGGTGCTCCCCCTGCCCCACCGCAGTCTCTCTGCCGATCCCCGGCCCGAGGGGGCGATACCGCCCGCCCCTCCCCAGACAGGCTCCATCGCACGAGCAGGTGCCGCAACAGAGGGGTCTCGGCAGGTTCCCACCCCCGCTGAGTCACCGCCTGCCCCGGGGGTGGGGTGGGAGCGGAGGCGGGGCGGGGGGAGTGCCGAGCCGAGCATAGAGCTCCGTCGAGCCGAGCAGCGCCGAGCAGCGTCGGGACGGCGCGCCCCGCCCGATCTCGGCACAGGTAGCCGGGTACAGGTAGCGGCGGTGGGGGATACGGAGGTGGGGTTGGGGCTGCACGCTGCATGGGGAGCGGGGGGATGCTGCGGGCTCTGCCCCGGGATTCGGCCTCCAGCAGCGGGCGCGGTGCGGGCGTTCCGTGTCGATTGCTTTGTAGCTCAGCGCAAGGTGTAACGCCTCTGTCCGTGCAGGGAATGGGGCTCTCCGGGGTCTTTCTGCACGCAGCCTCCGTCCCTACGGGCTCTTCCCCTCTTTCCTCTCTAAATCGGGCTCCGTACCCGCAGCCGGGCTGGATTCCAGGGCCGTGGAGCCGCCTCGCGGGGCAGCTGCTCGCGGCTGCTGCCTCGGCACAGCTGAGCCCTGCCAAGGCCGCACCACTCTGCCATGCCGTGCTATGTCATGCCGTGCCATTCTATGCCGTTCCATGCCATGCCATGCTGTTCCATGCCATGCTATGCTCTTCCGTTCTACACCATTCCACTCCATGCCGCTCCATTCTGTGCCATTCCACACCATTCCATTCCATGCCCTGGCACCCAATGTGTGTGGCTCCCCAACCCGGGGGCCAACGAGCACACCCCGCTCCGTGCAGGCTCGGAGCAGCCGGCGTGTCTCAACAGAGTGCTCTCCCACCCCGATGCCCGCCGGGGGATTCCTCCTGCAGCCGTGCGCCTGCTGCTGCCGGTCCCAGCACGCTGCTCCCAGTGCTCCACAAGGGATGGGGCACAGAGCAGCAGTGGGAAAGCGGAATGAAATCTCCTGGAATAACTCCCTGGCAGGATGGCTGCGGGCAGGGCTGCCGGCCAACATGGATTTCACAGTCTGGTGGGCACAGAAGCCTGCTACCACCAGCAGGGAGCCAGGGGGGCTTTGGGATGCTCGGATTTGGGGCACGAACCAGGCTTTGGGCAATCCCATCAGCATGATGCCGCCCCACAGTGGGTTTGCTGCTCCCATGGGAATGAAGCCCCGATCCTATAAATGCTGCATAGTTGGTCGCCATCCAGCTCTTAATCCCGCAGCCCGCTGTGGGTGCTATTCGTAGAGCAACAGGTTCACAAACAACTGCGTGCTGCTGGGACACGGCACCCCGGGGCTGAGCACTGCACACCTTTCTGGGGTCACCCACGGGTATTGCAGGGACACTGTGGTGCTGCTGCATGCCAGCTGGCCGGTGCTGAGCCGCCAACTCCTTTCCCATTAGCTCGCCAACAGCTGGGCCTTGGCAGGGAGCAGGGCTCTGCTATGCAGGACGGGTACCTGGCTCTGCAGCAGGGTGCCGAGGGGTTTTGGCGAGGCGGGGAGCAGAGTGGCTTCTTGCAGCTCTCATCACACTTTGGGGTGTGCCTTGCATTGCATTCACCCCATTTTTTGTGGTTCAGCAACTGTAAGTCCCACCCTTCACACCAGCACTGCCCTTCTTGAATTAGTCAATTTGGGTTCTGAGGATGCTCACTGCATTCTGGGGCCGTGGTGACCCATGGCCCCATGCGTTCCCATGGGATCTGCAGCCGTCCTGGTGGCCGAGGGCGCATGCCTGAAGCCCGCTGGTGACGGGAAGGGGCTGACGTGCTGATCCCGTGAGCAATGTGTGGGCTGCCCGTGGGCTGCAGGCCAAGGCCAAGGGCACATTGTGAGGGCAGACCCGCTCCCTGTGCATGGGTCCATGCCATGTCTCCATGCCTCAGTTTCCCCATCCACCCCCCAAACTGTGCCTCCTGCCCCATGGGTGACGGGCTGTGGGCAAAGAGCTGTGCCCCCGTTAGCATCTCGGGTGCATTGTGCTAAGGAGCCTGGATGCACAGCCAACAAAAGTCTCCTCATCAACACGTTTCCTGTGTTTGTTGGAGACGTGAACGCATCTTCCCTTCTTGGGGAACACATCATGCGCAAAGCCCGCCTGCCATCACCATCTCGATCGAATGCCTGGTGCCCAGTCACCCAGAGAGCAGGAAGGTTTCTCACCGGGCTCTTGTTTTTTCCAGCTTTAGAGGTCACACTGTTATTCCTCGGCTTCCCTTTCCGATGAGCGCATTCATTTAACGGTGCTGAGAGAACACAGTGTAATGTCCCCACGCCGGGGGCTGAGCCTTTGGGAAAAAATGCACCCTGTGCCAACAGGGGGCTGCTCCAAACCCCCCAACCTCCAATGTGGGACAGAACGGTGGCTTTTCTGTATGTTCCCGGGGAGCTTTGGGGCGTGGGGAAAGCCCTTGCTGTGGCTGTCAAAGAGGGATTCCTGGGAATGGGGGCATCGCCACCCCCGAGTACCTGAGTACCCCAATGCTCCTTGTCCCTGCTGCCCCCAGGTACGTGGGGGTGGCAATGCTCTGCATCCCCATTGCCCCCCGGATGCAGAGGAGAACAGGCAGTGCCTTTTGTGGGCTGTGTCAGCTTTCTCCCTGCTGTGTCCAGGGATTTTCTCTTGCCATTGTTCAGCTCAGGAAGCGGCAATCAGGCGGGTCGGGTGAGTGAGGGAAACATCACTGCTCACCTCCACTGGGTCCTGGTTGGGCTTTCAGTTTCTGGTTCTGTTTGGGCTCAGGAACGGCTCAAAGGGACGATCCCTCCCAAGCTGTGCCATACCCACACCGGGGACCTCAGAGGGACCATTGTGCCCATGGCAGCATGCTGAGCTACAGAAGGACTTAAAGCCACAGAAGAGCCTTTCTTTTTATTTTTATCATTCTCACGCACCCAGGACGCTGTCAGCGTTCCACTCATGTTCAGCATCACGGCAGTGGTCAGAGCCTCAGCCGTGCAGCATAGATTTGTGGCCAGTGCTGCTTGTGAGAACCCCTCTGCACGCACGTCGCTGCAGCTCCACTTTGCACAGCAGCAGCTATCCGCACGCCTGGCCGGCTTCGTGTCCCAGTGCAGCCCTCACTGGTGTGGTCCCGGCTGCTGCTGGGGGGGCTCTTACAAAAGGTGGTGCCAGGAGCGTGGGAAATGCACACAGCCGAGGCACGGTGGGGATGGGGGGAGGTGGCTGTGGGGGGACAGAGTCCTGCTGCGGTGTGTGACACGATCAGCTCCTTGCTGTAAGCACCAGCAAAAATAATTCTAGGCTCGTGGAGTTAGGAAACTGCTGTTTCCTTCTGTTCTTATCACCTGCCAAAAGAAGCCAAGGCAGGAACCAAGATATGAGGCAGTGAGCAGGAGGGAGCCCCCTGGCTCCCGCGTCCCTCGCCACCCTATGGGGCCATCAGGGTGCCCACTCCTCCTGGTGGCAGTGGCACCCAGAGCTGGCTGTGCCCTCAGCTGCTGTCCCACCTCGACTCCCCATCCCCTGACACCGTTTCTCTTTTCTTTGTGACCCAACAGGCTCCATTTGCTCCTGGGAGGCAGAACCCAGGCTGAGAGCCAGCCACAATGAAAGTCCTCCTCCTGCTGCTTCTCCCCCCACTCCAAGGTAGGCAGCACCCTGCCACGTCCTGGCAGCCCCAAAACACAATGGTTGAGGGCACTGATGGGTGAAACACCTCCTGGGTTTGGGTCTCTGGGGTGGGAACCTGGAGAAAGGCGTGGGTCTGCATCCATCTGTAGAGCTCTGCCTGTCAATGGAGAGGAAAGGAGCCCAGAACACTGCTGAACCCTACTCTATGATTGTAGGCAGTGTGGGCTTGGGTTTTGGGGTGGCTGTCCCCATGCTGAGCAGTGTCTCTCTGTCCTTATGCAATTCAGGGGTGGGAGCGAGTGGCCGCCAGGAGGATTTCCGCTTCTGCGGTGACAGGAACCAGACTGAGAACAGCTCCGTCATCTACGAGCACAGCTCTGCCAACATCTCCATTGAGAACAGTGTCCAGGCACTGGTGATAAGAAGTCCCTTTTTGGCAAACAAGACAAACCCTTCCTACCAGTACAGCCTGCCAACCACCTTGGGCAGGTACCGTTTCTGCATCTACTGGTTCAAGGCCAACAGGACCCTCTGGTTGGCATACGGAAAGAAGAGCTTCTTTCTGGGCCGTGAGCCTGCTGATGGCATCGCACGAAGCTTGGAGAAGACCAAGGCCTCGATCTTCAATGTGTCCTATGTCTTCAAGGGCCAGAAGAACATCTCCCTTGAGAGTCTATCTGAATATCTTCTCCCTGGTAAAGGCAATTCAGTGTTATTTCAATGAGATACGGGTTAATTCCATCCGCAGCGCTGGGACCACAGGTGTGGTCCCGGTGCTGTGCAGTAGTGTGATGGTATCAGGACCATACTAAGGGGTGATGGGAAGGGCAACTGGATCAAGCAGCCCACAGCACCCAAGGCCAAGCAGCTCCCCAAAGATGAAGAAAGAGATTTCCAGAATTGCTTCAGCCCAATAAAATCCCAGGAAGCTCTGCAAGGAGCACCAAGCTGCAAGCACCTGGAGGACCTACATGGGTTGGGATCTTTGTAGGGTCACACCAAAGCCCTTTGCTTGGGGTCATGCCAGGGCTGCGGGCAGGGGGAAGCTGGTGCTGCCAGTGGTCCTGATGCCATCCCCTGTTTGTGCCACCAGTACCTCCAGAGATGACGCCTATCTGGAAGCAGGACGTGGAGGATGAGCTTGCTGTCCTGGATGGCCTCCTCGCGTGGGTGCCGTCTGCGGGCTCCACAGCACAGCGCTCTCTTCGGCAGTGAGTGTGGGGCTGGGTGGTCACGGGGCATTCACTGAGCCATGCCCGTCTGTTTTCCTGGCCCCGCTCACTGTGCCCTATTTTCTACAGCAAACTCGGGGCCTTGGAGAGGACACTGGCACAAGTGGAGCTTGAAGGACAGAACCAGACCTTCGGGAAGGCTGCCCTGCGTGCCACTGTGCTGAGCATCAGCCCCACACAGGCTCCTCGCCACCTGGCCTTTGCTTCCCCAAAAGAGGTGGGTCTGTGTTACCCTGGGGCTAGGCACCCCCTCATCCCCATTGCCTCTGCGGGGCTCAAAGCAACACGCCAGCATCCGCCCGTGCTCCATCCCAGTGGGTCTGTCCTTGCAGGAGAGCAGAGAGGTGCAGGGGTTTGCTGTGAACCTGCCAAGTAGCCTATTTGTGATGGCAAAGAAGAAGGAGGAGGAGGTGGTGGAGCACAGGGTGCTCCTGGTGGACATCAACAGCCAAGCCATGTTCCAGGTAATGCCCACACCGTGCGGCATGATGGGTGTCCCTGCACCCATCCCTGCTTCAGAGGTGTTAGATGCTCCAAAGATGAGCTACAGCACAAGGAAGAGGCACAGGGCCTCCTCTCTGGGACCTCTCCCTTCCTGTGGTTTTACCACCTCCTTCTCCTGCAGGATGAGAACAGCAGCCACATCCTGGGTGACAAAGTGGTTGGCATCTCCTTGGTGGACACGGTGGTGGCCAACCTCTCCGAGCCAGTGGTCCTCACTTTCTTCCACAACCGGCTGCCGGTAGGTGGGGAAAGAGCCTCATTACACCCAATCCCTCCAGGAATGGAGAGTGAGAGCAAGGAGGGCTCAGGCCCTGTTAGATTGAAGAGTGATCACCACCCAGTGGGTCTATGTCCTTGGTCTTTCTGTACAACCTATGACATCTTCTGGGGCTTCACCACGTGTACAATCTCCAGGACTGGGGACACTGTCTAACAGTTCCTTGGCTCATTCATTTAGCTGATCAAAGCTGAACCCTTTGTTTAAAAATGGGGCCTGGGAAGTCTCTACCTTAAGCCTACGCAGGCTTGTTTGTCTCCTGCAACCATCTCATCTCCTGCCCCATGTTGCCCCTACCAAACCTTCTCCCCAGGCTGTGAGCCTAGAGCCCTGCACAGCACCCGAGCATCTGTGGTTTTGTCATTTCAGAGGAATGTGACCCCACTGTGTGTCTTCTGGAGGGAGGATGGCACCGGTGAGTGTATCTCTGTGTGGGTGTGAAGTGTAGATGCTGTGCCTGTTCCCTTAATTAGGTATCAAAGATGTGCTGTTCTGCACCTCCCTGCCTTGCTCCAGCTCCATAAACCTTCCCCATGATGGGAGGATCCCAACCTCTGTCCTCCCCATTGCTATGGACGCTTTGGAAGCTCCAAAATCCCAAAGCTGCTGTTCCTGCTGCTCTCCCTTTCTCTTGCAGCCAGCTCTGGGAACTGGGACAGCTATGGTTGCACGACAGTGGAGGGGGACACCCGGACAGACTGCAGATGCAACCACCTCACCTACTTTGCCGTGCTGATGGTGGGTACCACCTTCCCTCAGTTCCCTCCGTCCTTCCCACTGTTCCCTCACTGTCTCTCATCCCTCCTTCTCCCCAGGTATCTTCTCCAGAGATTTCCTACCTACACAGGGACTCCCTGAGTATCATCACGTACATAGGCTGCCTCATCTCAGCTTTGGCATCCATCTCCACCATCTTTTTCCTTTACTTCAGGTATGGGCTGGGTGCCCAGTGGGCTGACAGGTCAACCCATGCTCCCTCTCTGCTTTCTTCCCACTGGGTGGCGCAGCTAGAAGCACAGTGAAGGAGCCAGGTTGGAAGATAGTAGAGTGCTTCTTTCCAGAAACCACTGCCTTGGCCAGATTTCCTGCAGGGTGCTCAAAAACACCTGCAGTTTTCCGTGTCTGGGGAAATCAGCTTGGTGGTTATCACGGATCTGGCAAACAGGAGCCCGTGCAACATCGCAGGGTGTTTTGGGGCACTGGGGATACTGGCCAGGTGTGGTGCTGAGTTCTTTTCTCCTCGCTTCTCCAGGAGCAAGCAGCGAGACCAGATCACAAGCATGCACATCCACATGAACCTGCTGGGTGCCATCTTCCTCCTGGACTTCACCTTCCTTGTCTCGGAGCACTTGGCTTCCAGCAGCAGTCAGGCAGCCTGCAGAGCCGGGGGGCTGTTCCTGCACTTCTCCCTCCTCAGCTGCCTCACCTGGATGGGCATCGAGGGCTACAATCTCTACCGGCTTGTGATCGAAGTCTTCAATGCCTACCATGACCACTTCCTCCTCAAGCTCTGCCTGGTGGGCTGGGGTGAGGATTGGGAGGCAGAGACTCCCGAGGGGCAGAGCAATGGGGTGATCAGGCACATGGATTCTGTTCCTGAGTCTTTTCTACCATATGTGGTGCCTGGATGGGGATGGAGACATGTTGGAACAGGTTTCTGAGAGCAGAGACACCCAGGGCTGCCCATACAGATGGGTTTGGGGCAAGAGACATTCACACATCCCTGCTTTGGACAGGAGGGTATGGTAGAGTGATATTATGATCTTTTGTAGCCTAAAATTCCAACGCCCTGTGAGACCCCCATGTGGGTCTGTGCACCACAAGCCTGCTCCTCAGCCAGGGCTTACACCAGGTGTCCTCATTGCATGCTGCATCCTTGGTTCACTGGGGAGGGGAGGTTCTTTGTATACCATACAAGGAAAAAGGGGAAGGAGTTCTTCCAGAAGGTCTATGGGTCAGGGTTGAGGGTGGCTGCTTCATTCTGTTCTTGACACGCAGGTCTTCCCTTCTTTTGTGTGATGTTGATCTTCCTGGCTAATTGGACGAACTACGGCCCTTTCTACATTCCTGTCTATGAATCTGTTGGTGGAAGGTCCACCAACGCAACCATGTAAGTCACAGGAAACTGGTCGCTTGGTCCCTGGTCTTAAAGTCATCTGGTTGAGCCTCCACCACATCCTATAGATTTTCCTTAGCCCACCAGGCTGTGCCTTACCCGGGGCTTTGTGTAGGGTGGGGCAGGGGATCCCCACCCTGTGTTTTACCGCGTGCTCCCTCTAAACGCTCTGTCTCGTGCCCCCATGGGATGACACAGCATAACCCTCTGCCCTTTCTCTTCCCTTTAGTTGCTGGCTCACGAGCCCCCTGATCCATAACGTGGTGAACCTGGGATTCTTCAGCGTGGTGTTCCTCTTCAACTTGGTCATGCTGGGGGCCATGGTCCGGGAGATCCTCCGGCAGAACAAGAAAGGCCACAAGCTCAAGCACGTCCTAGCCCTCTTTGGGCTGAGCATCCTTCTGGGCATTCCATGGGCACTGGTGTTCTTCTCCTTTACCTCTGGTGTTTTCCGCCTTGTCTCCCTCTACATCTTCACCATCGTCAACTCACTCCAAGGTGATACTGGGGTGCTGCGCTCCCTAAAAGGGCATGAGCTGCCCCGGGTCTCTGGGTGGGATTGGTGAGGCAGTGGTGGGGTATGAGAGGATCTGGCCCTGGCAGACCAGTGCCTCACTCTCAGCTGCTGATGGTGCCTTGGAGGGGTTCACCCACCTTTTCTCTCTCCTCTCCCAGGTTTTCTCATCTTTCTCTGGTACTGGACCATGGTGCTGCAGGCGAAAAAGTCTTCTGACTTCCAGTGCAGCTCTGACAGCGTGAAGCTACAGCCCAACAGCAGCCAGAGCCACCCTGGCTGAGTCCCATGCTGGCTGTGCCGTGGGGCTGCCTGGCAGAGGGTGGTTGCTTCGCTACTGCATCTACTGGGAGTTCAGGGACCCACGGCAGGGACCCTCAGCCCCTCGCCTCCACTGGCCCCATGTTCCCCATCACTGCCTCTCCCTGAGTATTTGGGTGTCCCCATCCCTGCCTGCCTGCCTGCTCCTGCAGGGATGGGGCTGGCTCTCAGGGCAGGGCAGAGGGATGTGCAGGGCTGTGACATGGGGCAGGGACAGGGCCCTCTGTGCCTCCCAACGTCCCTTCCATTGCCCCAAGGCCAGCAGGTGGGAAAGACCCTGTCTCCAGCCCTTGCTTGTGGCTACCAATAGGGCCCTTCCCAGGTGAAGACTGAATAACAGCCACGGGGACACCCTCTAGCAGCTGAAATAATCTATTTTTGTTATTTTGTTGAATGTTTCTCTATTTTTGTATGGTGTAAACGTTGAATGATTGCGCTCGCACATCAGACCTGCGCCCATTAAAGTCATACCCACTCTGAGTGCGTCTCCCCAGGGTCTCTGCTGTTAGTGAGCTGTCCTTTGGGGTCCCTCCTTTGGTCATGCCCGTAGGTGACACAGGCTTAGCTGGCAGTGGGACACCCCAACGTATGTCTTGCTGTTCGTTGGCACAGTAGGGTTGGGCAGGATGGGGTGAGAAAGGAAGGAAAAACAAAAGGCCAGAGCTCACTGGGGAGATGAAGCAGCTCTGACCGCTAATCGTGGTGGCATCAAGCTGAAGGCAGGAGGTTACAGGGCAACCCACAGGAAGGGGGTTGCAGAAAGGAAATGAGGACACTGCGGTTGCCTCAGGGGAAGCTGTGAGCCCCTGGGGAGCCTGCAGAAGAGCAGGGCTGTGGGACGGGAGACCCTGGAAGCAGCATGGAGCTCACACACCTGGGCATGGTGCTGCTGCTCCTGCTGCTCCCTGGTGAGTGCCGGCTGGGTGGGATGGGGCTGGGCAGCACTGGGACAGCCAGGAGGGGCTGGGGAATCTCCATGTGCTCGCTTTGGGCTGGCGCCCATCTCCCCCATCAGAGTGAGGGCTGATGCTGGGTTTTCCCCCCTTCAAGGCACCGTGACAGGCCAGGACAGCTGTTATGGTGAGACCCTGGCCCACCCACACCCCATCGGCCTCCATGCCACCGCTGGGCCCTGACCGCTGCCTCCCACAGCGCTGTCTCGTGGGGACAAGACCAAGCAGTGCTGCAACATGGCGGTGGAGCCGGAGGAGCGTGGTGAGGTCCATGGCCTGGCCCTGGAGCTGCCCCACCTGTGCATGGAGCTGCGCCGCTCGGGCCAGCCTGCCTGCCGTTGCCTGCGGGCACGCTGGCTCAGGTAGCGGGGTGGTGCTGCGGGGTGCTATGGGGCCATGGCAGTGCCCTGGTCTGTGCCCCACAGTGCTGCAGGGTGCTATGGGGCCATGGCACTGCCCTGGGCTGTGCCCCATGGAGCTGCCCGCCCTGCAGGATGGTGCAGTTTGCAGAGCAGAGCAGCACAGCCGGGCTGCGGGCACTGCACCTGAATGTCAGCGGGGCCATGGCCCAAGGCCTGCTCCTTGCATTCTCCCCTGTTGAGGTGAGGCCCCACACATGCTTCCATGCCCTCTGCAGTGGGCTTGTGGCAGCCCTGCTTGGCAGAACCCACATGAGCAGGGCTGAGCTTGTGCCTGCCCCAGGGCCCCGCAGTGATCAGCTCAGCAGAGGAGGGGACAGCAGGCACGATCCAGCTCCCCAGTGGGGTGTTCCCATCCCTGAGCAGCCAGGCAGTGCGCGTGGTGGTGACCGTGCTCAACATCCAGCAGCTCGCCATGTTCCAGGTATGAGCTCTCATTCCCAACCCCACTTCAGCCATTGGGATGTAGGAGATGCTTGCCGGCTCAGCTCAGCCGGCACTTCTCCGAGCAGGAGGACAACCAGATGGGAAAGGTCCTGGATGACACCGTGGTGGGCATCGTGGTGGGGGATGGGGACATCTCGGAGCTGCAGGACCCAGTGCGGCTCACCTTTGCCTACCAGTCGCTGCCATACGTAAGCCATGCCCTGCCCTCCCTGTGCTTCCTGGTGAGGTGCGGGCTCACACCGTGTCCCTATTTGCAGAATGTCACCCCACTATGCGTCTTCTGGGAGCCCAGCAAAGGTATGAGGCAGGGTTTGGTGGGCTGTGGGCAGGCTGTGTGCCATGCTTCTGGCTGCCATCCTGCTACCAGCAAGCATTGCAGCCCCCCAACCTGTGCTCTGCGAGGCAGGATGCGGGTTTGGGCCAGCGCCAACAACTGTGGCCCTGTGCTGGTTGTAGGGCAGGCAGGAGGCTGGAGCAGCCACGGATGTGTCACACAGCCTGGGGATAAGGAGACAGTCTGCACCTGTGACCACCTCTCCTTCTTCACCCTCCTCCTGGTGACAACCCCTCTCCCTACAGCTCCCACTCTTACCCCCGCTTGGCTGCTTGGTCCCTCACGTGTCACTGCTGGGTGCACAGGGACGGTTGTATTTGCTCCCAGGTGAGCCCAGGCCTTCCCTAAAATCAACCCCAGCCCCATCTTTGTGTCCCAGAGGGCAGGAGCAGATCAGTGGAGGATGTGTAGGGTGGAAAGAGCTCTATTCTGGCAGCAGTGAAACTTGAGGTCCATTCTCCCCACTCCAAGAGCAAGCACATCCCCCTAGAGCCACCACCACTTCTGCTCTCCCTGGGGAACTTGGGCACAGACCTGAGGCCTCTGGGCTTGTAGAGGTCCCTGCAGCACCCTGCTGGGGGTATCCCCCCTTGGCTCCATGGCTTTGGGCAGCAACAGTCAGCTTTTCCAGGCTAGTTTGGACACATCTGACCACTCATGTTTGGCAGAATCCATCTCTGGACAGGTCCATGGCACAGACGTTGGTGGCTGTGGCCAATGCTGGCTGCGGAGTGGCTGTGGCTTTCTCCATCTTCACCTTTGCCTTCTACATCTTCTTAAGGTGGGGTGTGTCAGCAGCTCCACAGACCCTGGATGGGTTTGAGGAGGAATGTGGAGTAACTCCAGGTCTTGGGGAAGGAGTGCCCCTCTCCTCTTCCACTTGTCAGTGCCTCCCCAATATATGGGGGCCCCCTCTGCCCCATGCCTCCACCCTTTCTGCTCCCTCCAGGTGCAGTTACAAGCAGTTGAGGTCTGAGGATACCCTCCGCATCAACCTGGGGCTGCACATGAACCTGGTCAGCAGCCTGCTCCTGCTCAACCTGGCTTTCCTGCTCAACAGTGGGCTCTCCAGCAGAGCCTCTCTGGGGCTCTGCAGTGCCCTGGGGGGGCTCACCCACTACTGCCTGCTCTGCTGCTTCACCTGGACAGCGCTGGAGGGCTGTCATCTCTATCTCCTCTTCATCAAGGTCCTTGGCACCTACATACACCATTACCTGCTGAAGCTGTGCATTGTTGGATGGGGTGAGCACAGGCTGTTGAGGAGTGAGGGAGTCTGTGGGCTACAGCCAGAGGAAACTGGGCTTTGCAGTGTTAGGGGTGCCTGCAGAGACAGGGAATCCTGACCTCCCCCATGCTGCTCTCTCTTGTCCTTCCAGGCTTCCCTGCTCTGGTGGTGGTGGTGGCAGGGGCCGTTGGCAGCTATGGAGAATACAGCATTGGGACGACGGACCACCGGACAGTAATCCGCCTGTGCGTGGCACACGCCTGCAAGATTTGGGTGGCCCTTTGGCCATGGGGGGAGTTCCCATAGATGTGTGGGGAGCAGAGCTGCTGGAGGCATTGCAGTTGTCTCTTTTCAGGTGCTGGATCAATTCTGAACACCTCCTTGTCCACTACATCACAAACTGCGGCTACTTCGGCCTCATCTTCCTCTTCAACACCACGATCTTCGGGGTGGTGGCCTGGAAGAATTGCCACCTGTGGAGGAGTGGGGTGATGCAGGGGCACTGCAAGGCCTGGAAGGTGCCCCTGGCGGCGATGGGACTCTTCTGCCTGCTTGGAGCCACCTGGGCACTGTCCTTCCTCAGCTATGGCAGCTCTTCCATGCCCACGCTCTTCCTTGCTGCTATCCTCAACTCCCTCCAAGGTCAGGGCCGGCTCGCAAGGTCTGGCTGGGAAGGGGTGGGAGGCAGGAGGAAGCCTGGCACTGGTGGACCAGGAGTCCCAAGGCACAGTCATCCCCTTCCCTTCAGCAGGGAGCAGAGGGGCCTGCCATGGAGCCCAGCCACTGATGCTGAGCCCTGGAGAGGCACTTGGAGGAGCCTCTCTTGCTGCTGCTGCAGCTATGATCTTCCTTCCCCTGCAGGTGTTTTCATCTTCATCTGGCTGGTTGTCCTCTACTACCCAAGGGCGGAGGAGACCAGCAGCTCCCTCTCCCACATCGTGAGGAATGACAGAACCATGGCTGTGTCACAGGGATAGCTGCTGGGCCTTCCCTCCCTGCCTGCCAGCTTCCAGCCCAAAGGACTTGGCTCCATGTGAAAGCAAGGGCTGCATGGGCAGCTGGGCACCCTGGCTGACCAGAATGGCCCCTGCTCTCACCTGTGCCTCAGTTTACACTTTGGTGGGTGTGATCTGCCCTATCTGCCCTTTGGCTCCTGGGGGCCAGCTTGGTCCAAGGAGCTCCAGACACCTCCCTCCCTTCTGCATGCCCTTGGGAGTCTCATTCCCCAGTGTCTCCTGCTGGCCCACAGGCCAGCTGCATTCAGCCTGCATGGAGACATCCCCTCACCCTCAGCAGAAGAGAGGGAATTGGGTTCTAGATCAGCCCAGGGATGCACAGCCAGCTGCACCCTGAGCTACACCATCCCCTCTACACTGTATGTGCATGTGTGCACATCAACTCACAGCCTCTCACAGAGAACTGTTGTATTGGCCAATCCACGTCTGTGTTTTAGCATTAAAACTCTGCTAGCTAGCTAAGCATTATGGATTTCGCTTTTGATGTTTACAAGTGAACAATATTTATAATTTTCTTCACTTGGATGTATTGGTGAGCCAAAATCTTTCTAGCAATTGGCTGTCATGCGGGAGGAAGATATCTGTGTGGACACATGTACAAGTATGTGTACATACATGTACAGAGCAGCTCTTTCTCTGTTAATGCTACGTCATCTGTGGCACTAAGAACCATGCAAAGCCCGCATCTGGTGGGCAAAGAGCTCCATTTCCCCACCTCCTTCCAAAACCAACCACCTGCCCAGCTTAAGAAGGACTTCAGGAAAAAAAAATCTAGCTGCTCTGTTTGCTCTCTGCAAGCCCTAGGCCAAGCCCGCAGGCAGGCCTTGCTACAGCGGGGTCGCTGGGTCTTGCAGAGACCAACAGCTGAGCCCTGTCCCATGCGAGGGTACTGGAGCCCATGAGGAGTCCCACCTCACAGCCCCAGAGCAGCCCTTTCTGCTCAGCTTTCCTGGGTACTTGTTTCACCATGGGCCAGGAGGGCATGGGAACGTTCAAAGGATGCTCAGTGAACAGAAACACTCTGATGTGACTCATCCTTTGAGCAACATTTGTATTTCCTTCCTCCAAACCTCTGTATGACACAGAGAAGAGCCTCTCTGCCACTGCCACATTTATTTGGAACTGGCTATTTACTACACCATCCGTCTTCTCATGCTGGCAGCTGCAGCAGCCACGGTGAGCACGCCAAGAACACACAGCAGGATAAGGATCCCGGGGAGCCACAGGCTGGGTCCTACCAAAGAGAAGAAAGGTTGGTAACTGGTCTGGGTCTCCCAAGCTGGCCCTGATCCTCCCCAGAGTGGCATACTTACCCTTCAGCTCCTGTTGGTCAGCCCTGGGATGTTGGCTCTCCACTCTCAGGGAAGGAGCAGCCAGCAGGTGGATGGGTCCATAGGAGACAATTTTATTGTAGTCATCTGCCAGCGCCCGCTTGCTCCTCCAGAGAGTGGGACATTGCTGTTAACAGAGTAAAAGGAAGAGAAGAGGGCAGGGAAGAAGCCTGCCTGTGGGGTCAGTGCCTGCAAGGGGGACAGGCTACCCTGGTGCTCTGCCCCAGCAGAGGCACAGCCGGGGTGCAGCCTAGGAGAATGGCAAGCCCCAGAACATGGGAAAGGAGCTGGTTGCCAAAGGAACCTTAATTTGCTTCTCCCCAAGTCACTCCTAAGAACTGACCTTGGCACAGGGCTCAGGGCCATCAGGGAGACACAGCCGGACACGGCAGTGCAGGAACACCTTGGGGTACCCTACAAACTGAAACATCTGGAAGCTGAACTTGGCTGTGGTGCTCTCTCCAATGGCATTCAAGTATGTCACTGTCTCATCATGGGGACACCTGGGGCGAAATGGCACAGTCAGCAGGCAAAAAAGGGAGGACATCCAGCCTGGGACACCCATAGCAAGGAGACCAGGAACGCTCACCCCTGCTCAATGAGCTCATGTCGCACATCCTGATAGGGATCTGTACTTGGTGTGGCCCAGCAGTCCTCCACACTCAGCAGGAAGTACCGGAGCTGGTGCTGCCCTTCTATCTTCAGCATGACATAGAGCGTGTCTGTGATGGGCACGGCTGCAGTCGGCAGCTGGTAGGGCTCGAGGTAGGATGCGGTCTTGTACAGCCTCATGCTGACGTTGAAGTGCCCTTCTCTGACCATGAACTGTACCAGCCTGTGAGGAGAGAAAGAGAGCTCATGAGCAGCCACGTCAGGTCAGCACTGGCTCTTTATGTTCACTGACCCCAGATCCCATGTGGAGTTGGCCCAACTAGTCATGGAGGTAGGAGAAAGCCAGATTACACATGCCCCTGCCCAAGGCCCAAACCTTATTCTGAAAAACTACCATGGGGCTGTCTTGGGGAAGAGAAAGAGAGCCACCCCAATGTGATACTGCTCTCAGAGCTCTTTGGTGGCTCCCCAGGGCCTTTGCAGATCATCTCATCAAAGGCATCTATTTTCCCACAAGCTTGAATACATCATCTCAGCAGCAAGGTGAAGAGGGACCACTCACTTGTCGACAGGGGTGAGAGCAAATGGCATCTTCACCACCTGCTCATAGGCGTAGATGCAGGAGAAATGCACCTCCAGCTGAAAGCTCCTGGAGATCACACCCCCGTGTGCTTCCCTCGCTGTCTCAATGATGTTGGAGTATGACACATGGGAGCTGTTTTGCTGGAATGACAAAGAAACCATACCGAAGCCCATGTACAGAGTACAGCACGTTCTAATGAATTAAGTCATGTACTGACTATAAGCAGGTCTGCAGAGCTCAGAGGATCCTGCCAGAAAGCTGAAGGCTCTTATCCTAAAAAGCACACTGAGACTTCCATGCTCTGCTGCACAAGATACGATGTGCTGCCAGCAGTGGTTTGGTGGAGGCAGAAGAGCTTTCTAACAGCCCCCAGGGAAGCCTCCCAAGGGGAAAGAGAGCTTCACAGTGCCAGATAAAAAAGGAAAAGCCTCCAGAGCTGTACCCACTCAGCATATCTGTTCCTCTCTTGGCTTCAGAGCTATTCAGAGAGGCTCTGTGCTGGATCCTCACCTGAATTATTGATCCACAGGCAGTGTGGTTTTCACCTGTAAGAGTGGCTGCAAAAAACAGCTCACCCTCCTCTTCCCTTTCTGAAACCTTGCATGCCTGGTTCTTCAAGTGGACAAGTTCCCGGGGGATTTTCAACAGTTCAAACACCTCCTTCCTCACCATCATCTTCATGTGCTCTTCCTCACAGGCCAACTTCAGTACCACATCTGGGGGAAAAAGCCATCTGCAATAGCAATAAGGAAGATGCCTGAAGGAGCCCTAAGTCAGCTATGGGATGACACAGTCCTACTGAGCTCAACAGACCCTCATCCCAACCTTGTGGGAGGCTGCTGGTAGGGGTCTTCAGAGACGCTGGGGGAAAGCAAAAGACAAACCTTTGGAAATGAGCTGAAGTTAATGAGGATCTGACATTTACTGCTAATTGCCTAAGCCTGCACAAGTCTACAACTGCTGCTACTTTGAATGGACACAATCCTCAAGCTCAAGATACCACAGGTAGATGTCACAGGTCTGGCCCCCTTTGGGGTGGGCTGCCTATAGGATTCTGCAGTCCGCCAGGGGAACCAGGCAGCAACACCACCCTGCCCATCACCTTTCCCTTTGGTGCCCATGGGCAAACTGAGCTTGCCAGCACTCCAAGCCCTACCTTGGCAGAACATCCCTGTGAAGCCAGGTTTGCAGCTGCAGGTGGGTCTCTCCTCTATCACCTGGCAGCCCGCATGGTGCTGGCATGGGTTGGGCATGCAGGCGTCTGAGCTCCTCTTGGCACGCAGGGCAAACCTTCCCCTTGAGCTGTGTGGGCTTACCAGCTCACCTGCAGGGAAGGCAATGCAAGCAAGCTGAAATGCAGGAGGAACATCTAACCTTTGAGAGACACGAGAGCAAGCTCGCCCCACTGCTCACAAGGGCTGAAGAGGCTCTGACCTCTCCTTTCCATATCCCTGTCTATAACTGCACAGGGCAGCATACAAGGAGACTCACTCTTGTTGCCTTCACAGCCAGCCAGGTGCAGGGCAGAGAACAGCAGCAAATATGTCACAGTCCCTTCCTGTAAGAACAATCAGGCTCTGGGTAATGCAGGTTTTCAGCAGGTCCTCATTGCAGAGGCGTTGGCAATCATTCAGAGCCAACCCTCAAGCATGGGTACAATAATTTCTATACCGTATTTCCTCCAAAAACTATAGGTTTGATGGTATGAAGTAATTTCCTATCCCAAAGGGCCAAAACAGCAATCCTCTCAGCCCAGGCTCCCAAAAGAGAAAAGGAATTTCCCTCTTACCTTTCCAATCATAGTTCTAATATGAAGAGTTAGGGCTTACGAAGCCGTCCTTGCCTTTCCAGTAACCCATATCCACAACAGGAGAGACAATGGGATTAAAAGAAAAGAATCAAACCTTGAACATAACTAAAATTTATGTCATGAAGACACAGATAAAGTCAACCACCGCAGCTGGGTCAGATAACATGTTTCTTTAGAGAAATTAATGACGTGGTGCTGGATAAGCCCAGGACCCTTATCAGAACTGTGGATATGAGTCACCTGGGGCTGCTGGCTGCACATGTCCCCGCACCAGGGCAATGCCAAAGCCAAAAGCTTTTGACTGCCAGACTCTGGTCTAACAGCAAGATGTTTATTCCCTCAGCCCTATCCTGAGCATCTGCAACCGCCAGAAATCTGGGCAAGGAGAATGCAAAGCCCTGGGGATGTGGAGCCCCATCTGCAGTGTGGGGCATGGCCCCACGGCATGGTCCTCGAGCTTCAGTGGAAACCTGGTTCCTGCTGTCGCCAGAACCATGCTGCCAGGAAGTGCAGGGCTGTTCCCAGCTTGGCACAACCGCCTCTGGCAGCTCTGCAAACCTCCTCTGAGATGTGCCACCCGTGGCTGCAGTAGCTTCAACACGAAGCTCCCAGCTGCTCTCATCCTGCCCACCAGCCCAAGGAACACATACATCCTCAACACAAAGCTCCCACCTCTCTCATCCTACTCACCATTGCCAGACCACTCCACACTTGCCCACCCGCAGCCAGCTGGGTCCTTCTTGTGCTCCCAGCCACCCGCCTTATATCACCTCCCAGCAGCTCATCGCTCCCCCATGCAAACACGCTGCCTCTGTGATTGGACAACAGCCAGTAGCAGACGGGGAGGAAAGGGCTCTCCGAAAGTGCGTCCTCCAGCATGGCCCTTCTGATTAGCTCAGGGCTGGTGAACGCTGACCCAAATCACAGCCCTGATGGGACTCCAACCAGGAGCAGTGTCTGCAATATCCATGTCTGCACAATCCCCTGCTTCCTGGGGTTTTATGCATCCACCTGCTGTTGTGGCACCTGCTTTGCCTCAGCAGGAATGGCAGATACCATAGTGGTACATGCAGAGGCCAACAACTATGCACTCAGTACATGTGGTTTCCCTTCCACACATGAACATGGTTTTCCATCCACACACACATGTGCTCTGGCTTTTAGTGACTTTTGAAATCTCAGATCTGGTGAGAGATGCTATGACAGACACGGGGATAAGGGCTTAGTCCTACCACACTTTGTGAAATGCTAATGACAGTGATCACTCAGAGTGATGCTACTTGATATGCTGTTTGAACTGCTGGTTACAGAAAGCACTCAGCTGAGAACAATTTAAAACATCTGACTGTGGTTTGTCTGCATGCCCAGCACTGTTCATGGCACACCTCGCTGTCCCTGTGTGTCCTCAGGAGCCTTCAAAGCTGTGGGCACCCCCTGGGAGCAGGGCAGGCTTGTCATAACACAGAGAAAACACAAAAATGAAGCAGTGCTTAGCAGCTGTCAGTCTGAAGAACCACCACTTAAAAAAACAAGCCTCCTGCAACTCTTAAAAGCAGTGGAACCCATGAGTTTAGGGGCAGTCCTGCAGCCTGGAGTGGGCAGAGTAGGCCCAGGCCCAGGCCCAAAGCTAGGCCCAGACCCAGGCCCAAAGCCAGGCCCAGGCCCACATCTCCCAGCCCATTTGCTGTGGGGCTGTTGAGGCACCTGCTGCAGCCAAACTGAGTATGGAGGTGATGAAGTGAGTGGTGAGCAAAACTGGGGCAGCCGAGGGGGATGTGGAACCCCAGGGGGCAGCTCGGGGCCTACTGCCTCCATAGGGCGGGGGGAGGCCCTGGGCTGGGCCGCGGGGGAGGCCTCAGGCCGCGCCAAGGCTGCTGGGTGCGTGTGCGTTGCCATGGTGACCAGGCCCGGAGGCGAGGCTTTGGCAGAGGACAGAGGTGCGGGGCTGGAGGGGCTGCGCGGCTGAAAGGACTGGAGGGATCACTGCGGGATGGCAGAGGCTGTGTGCGGTGCTAGGCCCTGGGATTCCCCCACTTCATGCCCCCAGCCACAAGGTCCATCGTGCCCCATCCGCTCCGCAGCAGGTCAGCCTGACCGCAGGGAGGGAAATGGATGGCCCCCAACCTCCCTGAAATGTAAATAGGCGATAGGAGCAGCACTGCGGCCTTGGAGGCTGCTCTGCTGCTGAGGCAGCTACAAACAACCCCCTCCCCAGCAGCCCTGGCTGGGTCCCCTGGAGGGCCACAACAAGGCCTGAGGCTGCGACATGGCACTCACCAAAAAAATCCCCACCCCACCGGCTGCCCCATGCCCTGTGTTCCACCTGCCCAGCCTGAACTCAAGTTTGGTGCCTGCACCTGACAGTCACAGAAATGGGAGTCATCGTGCCCGGAGTGCAAGGGTTTTGGTGTTGCTATACAGCTGGTCCCACCTGGTTGCATGTATTTCTGTAAAGGAAGTGAAATGGAGGTCCTAGAGGAGAAAGAAGAAGAGGAACAAAAGGAAGAAGAGCTGAAGGCTTTGGAGATCAGCAGTGAGCTTCATGACACGGAGACAAAGCTGTCTGTGGAACAAGTCTGCTTTTCAAGTGATGTACTGTAAGTTGCACGTTGTGTCAGTCACTGGGATGAGCAGAGACAGTCCCACGGGGGGGTCTATGAGAAAGCTGCATGCTTGTAGCTGGCACTGAGGCCTGTTTGTGCAAGGCAGGGTGGGGGGAGCAAGTTTCGGTGAGCCTGGTGAGCTGTCCATGTCTGTGAGTAAGACAAGATAAATCACTTCATTTTCCATCCATTCAATGCTGTATCAAAACACTATAGAAAGATCCCCCAGTCCTCTGAGTCTATGTTAGCTTGCCATCACTCCAGAGAAGCTTGGCTATGTCAAAATCATACCCACTTTAAATGTTCTCTTCTTGGATATGAGCCCCATTTTTTCCAGCAGGGAGCCCCTCCTGTGTTTTGATAGCAGATCATCCTGTCTGAATTGCTCCCCACTTTATTACCTGTGTTTCTCTGCCTCCTTCTGCCTCGTAAGTGATTTTGACTGGAACAGCATTGACACATCCCAGTTACCAGACTCATACAAGATGAATTCCCCAAGGGAAAAGAAGCTGCTGCGCATTGCTGACCATTACCACCAGCAGTACGCTCACCTCTGCCCTGAACGCAAGCCGCTCTTCCTGCACCCTGTCAACGAATGTGGCGTGGAGGTAAAGGGTGGTGTGGAGATGGGCCCAAGCTGCACAGTTTTTGTCTAATTATGGACCTGTTGCTCCCCTGAGTGTGTGGAATTGCTTCTTTAGATCAGCTTCATCCAACACTTATTATATAAATGTCATACAAGGCAAAAAAATAAACAAATGCCAGAGGATATAGAAGCCAGGAAGTGCCGTAGCTATTTGTCTCACATGAAAACTAAGAGATCTGGCTCACATCTGTAATGTGGCTGTGATTAGCTTGAATTTTTAGGCACAAACAAATAGAAGTGTCTACTGGCACAAAGCCTCTTAACTCCGTGCATTTCCAATTCTGAATGGCGATAACATGTATCATCAGTATGTTGGTATGCTCCAGGGGAGTCCTGAGTGTAAGCTGCAACATCCAGGGGTTGTCTGAGGATGGCTTTGGACAGGAAACTGTGCCAGTAATCTGTTGGCTAATCAAAGTCCTCTTGTTGCCTTACAGAAGTTTGTGAGCACAACAGTGAGGCCAACCTTGCTGCCTTACACAGAGCTGTACCACTGGGATGGCTGTGCCAGCTTCATCTCTGACTATCTCACTATGGAGCCCCTCAAGTGCCCTCTCACGCCGGTAAGAAAGGCGCTGCAGTCCCTTCAGAAACAGCCCCATGATGGAGATGAAAGAAGAACGCAATGTGGAAACCCGAGGGGCTGGGATTACAAAGTCCTTTTGTCCCTCCAGCACCCCACAATTACTTGGGCAATCCCCCTAGAGTAGCAAGAACAGATGATGCCAATGTTCTGGGGGTGGTATGAACTAGCAAAAGCAAAGGGACCAGCCAGTCTTTGTTAGCAAGGACTGCTGATATCCTTCAGTGTGCTCCAAACAATCTACATGAGCTCCAAGCCAGCCAGGTGTGTCCCAAGAGTCCCAGGGGCTCAAGAGACACTTTGGTGTCAAGAATGTGTCTTGATTTGGTGGACAAACACTGATCAAACCTAAGGTTCAGTCTGATATCTGGGTGCAGATGGTGTAAGTAGAATCTCTCTATATTCACTTTGTGTATTGTTCCCTTTGCCTGGAGAGTGAGGGCCAAAAGGAAGTACGTTCCCTTTGTGCTATAATTTAGGTTATGGGTCTTTTGCTTTGAAATGCTGCAGGCAGACCAGCTGGAAGTGGAGATAAGCCCCATTCTGGTGTTGTGGTTAGCATTGGATTCTCAGCAGCCTGGCAAACTTGTCCTGCCCATCTCTCCCTATGGTTAAATTTGCACAAGATTTAGGGTCAGAATTTCTCCACATCACTTTGGAAGGAACTTTCAGAGTCTGTGGTTTATGTATGAGTTTCATTTTAACAGACTCCCTATGGATGCAGTGCCCAGGGATATGAGCAATGCCCTCTCTCTCTGGTTCTCCCTTCCTGGGGCGTTTCAGCTTCAGAAGACAAGCACTGTGAACAGATATCCCTTTCTTTCAAGCCCAGTTCACTCTATTCCCCAACCACCATCCTGAAGTACCAGCGAGGGAACTGCTTTGACTTCAGTGTGCTGCTGTGCTCCATGCTGATTGGAGCTGGGTACGATGCCTACTGCGTGAATGGATATGCCACCCACGACATATGCAGCTTGGATGAGACTCTGGAGGAGTGCCCACTGCTCAGAAAGCCACAGGAGGTGAGGAGACCTGCAGCGAGCAGGCAGGGGGGAGTCTGGGTGTCTGGTTCTGATAAGAAAACCATGACATTGGTAAGAAAGACAAAGCACACTGGAGGCCAGTGAAACTGGCATCTGTGGTGTGTCCACCGTGTGATAAGAATGAGTGTGATGGCAGGCTGTGGGGCGCCCAGCCCCACTGCCCATTTGCTTTCTAATCATGCTACTTAAAGAGGGTGACAGTTTGCCCGTGCTTTCTCCCTTTTCTTGATTCCTGCTGGATTTAACAGCAATTTCTTGCTTTTGTGGAGGCAGGTCCCGAAAGAAGAAGTGAAGAAGTCTAACAAGTATAGAGTTAAGTCCCCCCCAGACATGCACAGCAAGTTTGAGCTTCAGCAGGAGGCCAAGAAGAAGGCAGAAACTGAAGCTACTGAGAAAAAGGAAAGAGAAGAGAGGGGCATGGTGAGTTAGCAAGGTCTACCCTACTCTCAAACTCCATTAGCAAGAGTTGAGACATGGGTAAGAGTTGAGACATGGGTAATAGCTGACCTAAGAAAGGAGCTCACTACCCTCCATGCAGTACAGTACAACTCAGACTCTGGCCATGAGTACACGGTTTCTGGAAACACAGTGTATGCTAGCAGAGGAATATATGCTGAGCATGTACTACATTACTGATCTGAAGAGTACTAAGGGTTTGGAAGTCTTCAGAATTGGGCAGGGGAAAGAATAAGATTGCTGGTGGATTGGACTAAAGTGGCAATAAAGTAGCAATAATTAATGCTCTGTCTTCTGTACTACAGGAAGCAGAAGAGCCCACGCGTGACCATTTGTGTGGCTTACGGGTGCATGCATGGGTTTTGGTTCTGTCCGGCAAGAGAGAGGTTCCCGAAACTTTCTTCATTGATCCCTTCACGGGGAACAGCCATAGCACCGTGGATGAGCAGTTCCTTGGGATTGAGAGTGTCTGGAACCACAAGAACTACTGGGTGAACATGCAGGACTGCTGGAACGGCTGCAAGGTAATGAGCTCTTAAACACCCCTGCACCTGGAAGGGACAGTCAGGCTAACCCGAGCCCTGAGGAAGTCCAAAATCAGTGGTGATCCAGGTTTCTACTCACTATTCCCCTGCACTGGCTCTGGGCACACAATTCTGGTTACTTAGACATCAGGCCTGGTACCTGGAGCTAGTTCCTGGCATCCCACTCTCTGAGCTAGCAAATATGGATTATACCTATTAACCCTCCACAATGCTGGAATATCAGCTGTGAAGGCTGGCTGGACAACCATTCTCCCAGCAACAACTTTTAGGGTAGAATCTGTTAAGTACAGCTCAGGGTAGGAAAGATCTTGATTTGGCTCTTCTCACATCTTAGCTATTGCCCAGCTTATAGAAAGGCTGGAAGGAAGGGGGCTGAATCAGAGTCACTTTAGGCCCACCTGGATGACCCTGGGGCCATGCATGTCCCAAGGAAGGAGGCAGAAGCATTTCCCTCAGCCGTGGCTGTGGTACCATGAGGAAAAGGACCAGTAGCCTTATCAGGCACAGAGCCAGTCTCTGGGATCCCACCAATGAGCCAGGGATCTGATGAGCTCAACCTCGCTGAGATCCAGGGTGTCCAGAATCTGCAGGTGTGCAGAAGCAGTGTTGAGTTTAGTGTCAGGCCCTTGAGGCTGCTCTGTATTTTTGTGGATTTCTTCTGTTTGGCCTAGGATCTTGTCTTCGATTTGAGTGATGCTGTCCACTGGGAAATCATGCTTTCAGAGACCGACAAGCCTCTTCAGCTGCTCCTGGGTGCTGAGAAGGAAAATGAGCTGTTTGATAGGAACGTGGATGACATGGTGAGTGACCTGAATGGTTAGCACTCAGCCTTCCAGTGCATTGACCTTTGGGACAAAGGAATTTCAGAAAAATAAAATTAAAACAAAAATTTTCTGGACATCCTCTCTCTGCTGGTCAGCAGACAGCTCTTATGAGTTGCCAGCCAAATGTAGAAATAAAGTATGTATTTTGATATACAAAAAACAAACAAACAAACAAAAAGCTGTGTGCTGGAAGCGTAAATGTTATGTTGTCTTGCTGGAAGAACAAAATATGATAAAGTAGGCATTACACCAGCACAGCACTACAGAGAAACACTGATAACAATACATTCCTTCCTTGTATCTTATCTTCTCAGCTTTTGTTCATCACCAGGGATCAAAACTTATTCCATGGTCTGTATAAAATAAGCTCGTCATTAGTTTGAATGGCAAAAGTCACATTCATAACCTGTCCAGCATAAGCATTAGCCACGTTTCATTAGGCTTGGAATAAGATGTGCTAGCAAGAATGCAGGGATGTAATAAAGTTCTCCTTCCCTGCAAACTGCAGCATGCTGCTTGCTCCTGCCCTCTGGCTGTGTGTGATTGATACAGCACATAACTGTGCCACTGTGTTACGCAGGATCAAATGTGGCCTCACGTGAGCTGCTCTCTGATTGCTGCAGTGCATTCTCCAGAACTAGAAGGCCTCCTGGCACTGTCAGAGAAATTACCAAAAATGAAAATTTCTGTTTCAACAGGAGGAGGAAGAAGAGGAGGAGGAGGAGGAGATCAGTTTTGCCATGCCACCATCATGGGTAGCTCCAATTCAGATATCTCCCAAAGGTGCACATTCTTTGCCTTTTGCTTGCCTTCCTGCTAATCTTGTAGTAGATCTGAGACATCTATTTGTCTCACTCAGGAATTCTGCCTTCAGGATGTTTGAGGTACAGCAGCAAAGCGCAGTAGATCAAGGCATGCACTTGCTATTGGTTTGAATGCACCCTCTGTGCACTGTCTCATTGTGGGTGGGAAGTCCCCATAGATACACACACACACACTTTTCCTGCTAACTGAATGATTTTGCCTGGGATGGACTTTCTGTTACCACTATGCATATGGGACTGCCTGCCAATCTTTCTGACACCTCCCTTGCCTACTGCAGAGTTTGAGACCCGCTGTTCCCAGGGGAGGAAGGTGATCCTGTACAAGAAGGCAAAACTGGAGAAATGGGCACCATACTTCAATGGAAATGGGCTGGTGAAACGCCTCACCGTCTACGCAGACTCAAGCTGTAAGAGGATGGAATTTATCTCACCTTCTCCCCCTAAGCTGGCGACTTTAGTTCCTGTCAACAAAGAGGAATAAGCCTTTTTATGGTATAAGTCATCAAAGTAGATTAGAATTAATCTATTAGGATTCATCTATGAAGTGCCCCAGTGCACAGAGCCAATTCTAGTGATTACGTGGGCTGTTTGCTCAGATATCAGATGAATCCTACCACTTCCAACAAGGTGATGTAAGGCTGTGAAATTGCATGTCTCCTGCCAGATACCAAAGTAGTAGAAGTGAAAGAGTGGTTCAAAAACCGTGAAGACATGCTGGATATGAGAGAAGTGAATAAACAAACACAGCTGACCACAGAGTACTTCAGCCCAGGACACCTCTTCGGTCTCAAAGGTATTCTAATTCATCTGGGTGACCAAGACATCATGGGAATATGTTCTAGCAGTTGCAAAAGCCCAAAGCAATGGGGCTGCAAACATCTAGGATGAATTGCATAGATTAATAATATGGTCTCTGTTTCAGAGTAGAGAATTGGGTTGATTGTGCTTCCAGTCCTGGGCAACACTTTCCCAGCATAACAGAAGGTGATATCTGTATCATATATAGTCATACAAACTTTTACCAGTAAGATTAAAAAGTGTCTCCTTGGGATTATATTCAGTCTCTCAGTTTTATGCAGCTGTAGAAGACAAAGTCCTGCATCAGATGTACCACTGAAGCAGTATTTCTCCCCAAGAGATTGCCCCAGTTTCTGGTGTGGAAAGAGCAGAGTCCAGACTCTACTCACAACTACCTTGCTGTGTGAGGAAGGCAGTGGCCCTGAAAAGCTGTTCTGCCATCCTCAGGTCGTGGTATATTGGCAAACAGCAGTGAGGATATAACATTTCCCTTCCCACACTCTTTGGTGCATTTGATTTTTTGGCTGCTCAAGAGAACGAGTCTTCCTCTGGATTTGCCTGTGTTCACTAGTATGATGGTGACTGGATGTGAAAACATATGCAATCTCTTTTATGTCCTTAGTACACACCTATAAGTCAATGAACCCACAGACTGAACGTATGATGGAGTTCTACACTGAGACACGAGTCGATGGCCTCCAGAAACTTGCTGAAAATGCCAACGAGATGAAAGAGTACTTCGTGGGGAGAGATGACTTCAAGTACTTCCAGCACACAGAGTTTCGCACTAAAAGAAAGAAAGTAACTTTGGTTGGCACCAGAACTGATGTTAACTCCCGGCCTATAGTGGTACGGCCAAGACAGGAACAGGAAAATATCTGTCACAGTGATATTTATACATTGCAAAACATGCTGCCTGAGGCCTTAGGTTCATTCTTAGTGAACACAACCAAGGCAAAACTACAGATGAAGCATCCAAGTCTTGTTCAGCTGCTGTGTCTTTCAGTTGCTTGCTTGACACAGCCACAGTGTGTGCATTGGTCTCAAAACACATTGAGAACTCGAATGAAACTAGGAAATTATGACCTTGGAAAACGTGTGTCAGAGGAAAGAAAAACAGCTTAACGATGATTTTGGGAGGAAATTTTCACAAGACTCCAAACTAGTTTTTTCTGACCCCAAACTAATGTTCTGTGATGCTGACAAAGTGTCCTATAACGCTGTTACGAGCAGGTACCTCTTTTTCTAATCAGGTCTGATTTGGAGAACAGACGAGAGAGGAAACCTGACATCTGGTGGTATGGCTCAGACACTTCATCTGCCAAGGCAGAGCCACGCAGTGGCCTTTGGGTCAACACCCAACATGCTTTTTTTGCCCCTTCCTTTTGCTGGGGAATCTGGGATACTTTGTTGTGCTCAGAATACCTTGCTTCCCACAGCTCCATCAGACTGAGATGCATCCCAAGCCAACTTTGAGCTTGAAGAGCACGCTCAGCTCCACAAATAGGAGTCTGTATTGCTTTAAGCAGCTTTGTAGTTTTTTTTTCTCAGGGACCACCCACGGGCCAAGGCTTTAAGAGTAGCTGTCACAAATTGGGCTAAAAGGCCCAGTTTTTGTCTTGAGCTTTGATTTAACTCTCCACAAATGTTGCCATTTTTCTCTGTGGTCTAATGCTTCCATCTCTTTCTCTTCACTTAGCAAATCAAGGAGTGTTTCCACAGAAACCTACAAAAGCCTGCTGATGAAGACGTAGCAGAACGTGTCTTTCTGATCGAAGAGGAGATGATCCAACTGACATACCACCTCAAGGATAAATACATTACAGCCTCAAAGAAGGACTTCTTCAAACCAGCGGAGAGCTATAGGAAGCAAAGTGAAATCATGACCCCAGAAATGTGCATCACATACCAGGTATGGAGATAAATCTACCTAGATCGAGGAGTTTTTCTGGGTCGTGGGGACACAAAGGGTAGGTGCAGTGTCGGTGGAAGCATGGGGTGGCATGGTGTATTCACGCTCAGCCTCTCTTCCATCTGCTCATCAGGTAGTTTATATGGCCACTGAGATCTTGCAAGATGCTGATTCAGCAGCTGTTTGTCTCAGTCCTGTAGATTCATGGCAGGGAAGTTGAAATTTCCTTTGCTGTTCTCTCTTAAAGAGACTGTAGCAGAGAAGCAGGAGCAGATTTTAACTCAAATTCTACCATGGATCACGCTGTTGTTTAAATCACCCCCAGCTTACTCTGCAAATTCAGACAAGATACTGAGGCTTTATTTATTGCTGATAGATAGACAGATAGCCCTAAATAAAAGATATCCCCAAAAAAGGAGAGTACTGTCATTATGCCAAATTCTCTCATTCATGCAGGAGTCACTCCACTAACATCTCTGATGTGAGTTTGTAGTCAGAGGCAGAAATCTGCCTGTACATAGTGCAGTGATGCTGCACAATTATGCATAGGAAATCAGATTACAAAGATAGATATGCTATGAATATGTATTTTTTAATTTATATTTCTGGTGGGGAGATGCAACTGCTAGAGTGCTGTTGTTTCATCTCTAACCTTGTAAAAAGTCTCAGCCAAATAATAGGGACATCATCAAAGAGGTGTAGGATATGCAATCTGGCTGACATTACTGATGGACTCAAAGTCTAGGTGAACTCCACTCAACTACTGACAATGGGTTGGATGTTTTTGTGGTGTAAAGCAGTGTCCTTATATTGACTTAGCAGAATGGTGTCAATTTCTGTTTGCAAAGTACTTGGTCCCATGCACCCAGACAACAATACTGCCTTTCACAAGCTTATCTGCTTCCAGGCGGGGTCCTCTGAGCGGCACACAAAGCTGGTCCACCTGTACAAACTGTTCCAAGAGCTAACAGAGGAAGAGAAGCAGCTGAAGCAACAAGTCCAGAGATCTCAAGCAGAGGTAATAGGGAGCTGTCCTCACTGCTGTCAGCACGGTCAGGAGTGGAAACTGGTTTCATTTAACAGGTTGCCAAAGCCTCATTCAGTGTAGGCTGTGATAAAAATAAAACTGGTGTTGTGAAGCTGGTCTGCATGCTGAATGACCAAGTTTGCAACCCATCCCTTGTTCAGTACAGATCTTGTATAATATATGGAGAGACACACGCTTTCCAAGTCTGGCTCTGTTTGTTCTCAGGGATGGAAATGGTTTCAGAGAGAAATAACAGCATGTGAATTGGGGCATCCAGGAGTAAATCTGTTTGTTTTCTTGCCTGGGAATGAAACCAAAAAGCAAGGATGTTGTATGTAATGTAATCTAATTGCAAGGCATTTACAGGAAACCGTAACAATAATATCAAAGTGATTTTTTTTGTAGGAACAACTGTAAGGAAATACTTCACAAAATGCACTGCTTGTACTGCTAATCACACTGTGACTGGTGTAACAAATTCATCTTCTTAGGAGTTTTTGTAGTGACTTCACGATGAATTCAGTCATTCTAGCAGGCGGAGACAGAGCTATTGGATTTGATTGGGTTTTTAATTGTTTTTCTGTGGAAGAAAAACCCCTGGAGAGGAATGCACAACAACAGCGTGCAGAATATTAGTAATAGCTAAGAAAAAGCTTGCAACATGTTTCAGAACTGTGAAGAGCGTAAACTGGGACCTCATGAATTACCTCACCAAATTTCTTAGTCTTGATGTATTCACAGACAAAATATTCCTGTTGCTTGTGCTGTGTATCCTGTTAAGACAAAGCAAAAAGCCAAAGCTATCACTGCAGTTTCAAATGAACGCATTCATAAAGGTCTGGGATATATTTAACCTGGTGCTACAGTTGTGGTACGCAGCATCTGCTCTGTTAGCTTGTAAAAGTGCTGTCACTTGGTGAGAAAGCTGAGGTGCTTTTCTTCTGATTGTTTGGAAGGTGCTAAAAATTCTGGAGATCCGTGAGAATGAAGAAGCAGACATTAAATTGTCAGCATCAATATACGATACAGAGAGGAATGAAAAGAAAAGACAAGAGTACGAAGCCATGGTAGGTGGACTTTACTACTCCCAGTGTTAATTACATGCACACAAATTAAATCCAGAGTAAGCGTTTTCTGTCTGACAAATGAGCTCTGAAGATCTTTTAGTATTATTAAGAGATATAGGGTCAAATCCCTAGCAGTTACAAGCTGAAAATCTAACACGGTCATGTTATGACCTTCTGGCTCTCTGGAAAACCCCCATCAGATAAAAGAAATGTTGCTTTATTTTATTTATATATCAATTTAATAACTAATCCTTGTTAATTATTTTAATGATAATAGGGATTAGGGGGGGAGTGTGATAATGGAGTCCAACCTGCATCTTTATAGCCAGGTCTCATTTCGTTAGGTGCATGTGCAGATCTTTGCATGTTTCATTCTGCTATGAATCAGTTGTTTTCTTTGCTTTCATTATTACTTGCAAAGGCAATTTTGTTTCAGGGTCTCTCTCGAGGAATTATTACCTTCTGAATGTTGTGAGCAAATACAAAAACTTCAAGAATAATTACTTGCAGCTTTTTAAAATCTCCTGTATGTTTCTTGTGAATGATTTTTAGACTGAACTTCCCTGATTGGAAAGGTTATAAGAGGTGATACTGGGTTTTACATGCCAGACATCTGGCGTGAAACACAAACAGAGGCAAAGGTCCAAGAATCAGCTATTTGCCAGCCTACACATTAGTAGCACTCAAAATATCCTGTCCAAATACAAATGCCTTTTTTGGAGCCCTTCTTGCACATTTTATGTAAGATAAATCTCTGCAGTCAAGGAAATCAGGAGAGAGATTGAAAAGGGTGATAAAAAAAAATAAATGACAGAATGAAAAACACATTGGTATTGTACAACTAATGAAAAGCTACAGTTTTGGTCAAACTATAGGAAAAGGAAACATCATTTCCACTACAGGGTCGAAGGAGTTTAGGCCTTTTCTTTTATTTTGCCTTAACATAGGCTGTTTGGGAAACAAGCAGATGGGATCATGACTCTGTCTTTCCCCCTCCAGATGAATGCAAAGAAGGATGAGTTCCCAGGACAAAAGGAACAGGATCTGGATTACCTGGCACCTTTTCTTATTCAAATTGGCAGTCCAGAGAAGATGACCAAAAGGCAGGCCCTTCGCCTCAGAGACGACTGCCTGAGTGATTTTAAGAATCGTCTGGTTTCGAAGGCCAATATCATCCAAGCTCGTTTTGAAAAGGTATTCCCAGCCTTGCTCCATGAAGTGCATGCCACTGGAGTCTTTTTGGCACTGGCAGGAGGGTAATACACATCTCATCGTGGCAGCAGGCAGGAAACAAAACTCCTTTACCTTTAAGGGAGCTATAGACACACCTGTGTCATTTTGTCATTAACAAGTGAGATCAAAGAAAGGAATAGCTCCAGGGTCAAATTTAGTCCTTGTTTCAAGCAGAGCTGATTTGGTTCTCCAGTGCTTCTTAACACATGTGAAGGAACACATTCTGGTCTTGCAGCCTCTCACTGGTCCATGTTTTTTGATTCCCTTGTTTTCTTCTTCTGTGAGACCTCATCTCAGACTCACTGCCTCTCATGAAAATAAAGCAGCTGTTATTTGTGGCTTCCTTCATCTTGGCTCCCTGAACTCTGAGTTGCACTTCTGTGCATCTGTGTTCCTCACTCTCCTTTCCATTACCCTGACTTCTTGCCACTCTCTCTCATCAGGAGGTAGAAGAGCTGCAGAAGAAGAACCAGCAGTTTCAGGAAAATCAGAATCAGCTCAGTGAGAAGGAGGAGGCTGACTTCCTTGCTGATTACTCTGAAACCATGTTCCGTATCCACATTCTAG
This sequence comes from Pavo muticus, assembly GCA_016647715.1. NCBI lineage: Eukaryota > Metazoa > Chordata > Aves > Galliformes > Phasianidae > Pavo > Pavo muticus. The sequence continues at coordinate 599,269 of JACDJE010000437.1, forward strand.
CACTAAGACTCGACAGGTACTGAGAATGATGACTTGAAAAATGTCCAGGGGAACAGAGAGGTCTACTAGTCAGCGTTCCTACTTACTGAGCAGTGAAGCTGTTCTGTAAAACATTCTACTCCACATCCTGCTGCAGCTTTCCTCTGATAATTCCCCTTCTTGTTCTAGGGAAAAGCAGACAGCACCACAGAAGTACCTTGCTCTTGAAGAGAAACTGCGCAAGGACCCTCGCCTAGCAGAGCACCTCGGTCATGCCTGATTGCTTCTTTTTTCCTTCAGATCAGACACTGGACAATCGGTGCTGAAGTCTGTTAAAAGCAGCCTTAAAAATGGTGGAAAGGCTTTCCCTACTTGCCTGCAAGAAATCTTGCATTCTCATCAGGTTCTGTTAAAAGTATTTGTGCACCTTTCTCTGGAATCCCAGGGGATTTTAATGAACTTGTACATCTACTATCTCAGGCAATCCACTGTCTTGGCTAATAATCATTCCCTAATACCAAAAAATAGAACCCAGTTAGTGTGTTGCCACACGTTGGTATTTATGCAAGCCCCCGAACCTGCTAGGAAACAATTCCTGATGTCCTGGACTAGGCACAGCAGACACATCTGGTGGTTCTGCCCACTGCTCCCAACAATTGCTGTCTTCAAGGAACAATCCGTAATGAGCATCTTCAACAAAGGCTATATTGACTGCAGCCAGAGGAAGGTAGAAATGTTTTTTTCTGGTGATAGAATGAGGTGCATTACACATGAGATACAACATGAGTCAGAACAGATGAGACTTTGTTTATGCTAGCTGCCTATTTTAAGTGATAGATACTTTAAGCAGCTTTTATAGAGAACCCCCATGACTGCCTATTTTATTGCAACAGAATCATTTTCTCTTGCATTTCTCATTGTAGAAAGCCACCAAGCCGAAGAAGCTCATTATGCCTAATCTAAATATCACAAGGTCATTAAAATATACCACGTTACCCTTGCACAGGGTGGCATCCATTTAGGTGTTGATGGAAGGATGATGCACTCCTTTTGTGTGCAGCGTCCGTGTCTCCTGGGGAGGCAGCTGACACTACAGCAATTCCCTGGGTGTGGCTGAGCCTCCCAGCCCCTGGGTTTTGCAGCTCTGAGGGCTTTTGACAGCCCTGGCATCCTCAGGTGTCTGACAACAGCAGCTCAGGGCTGCATCCCTCTGTCAGTGCTTTGCTGACATGGTGACCTAACACAGCTAGGTCACATGGAGAGAAAGCTCTTATCGTAGAATCATAGAATGGCCTGGGTTGAAAAGGACCACAAAGATCATCCGGTTTCAACCCCCCTGCTATGTGCAGGGTCTCCGACCACCAGACCAGGCTGCCCAGAGCCACATCCAACCTGGTCTTGAATGCCTCCAGGGATGGGGCATCCACAGCTTCCTTGGGCAACCTGTTCCAGTGCGTCACCACCCTCTGTGTTAAAAACCTCCTCCTCTTCTGAGATAGACAAATAAGGGGTATCTGGGTAAGAACATACTGAAAGAATTAAAGGAATATAAGGAGTGAGCCAAAGTGAGTCCTGAACTCCCACAGAATAATGGGCCCCAGAGAACCAGGGAGGAAAGAAATGCTGAGGGCTCAGGAAGCAGGAGAGGAGCAAGCCAGCCTGCAATTATTAAATGAGCATTAATTCAATAACAGATGCCAGAACAAATTAACTTACAAATCCTGTTACAGGCAGCCACCAGGGACACAGCTGCCTGCCAAGAATCACCTAATGCACACTGCAGAGAGCCAGCACTGCACCCACCCAACCTCCCTTCTGATGGAGCTGTTGGCTGTGGGTCCATTCCCGCCAGGCCTGACAGGAACCTGAGTGCAGCCATGACATCCTCCTCAACACCCACAAACCTGAACCTCCCGCAGCAACCTAGCTCAGCCCCTCCTTATTGGCTGGGCTGGAAAGGCTCCTCCAAGAAGCCGCGCTGCGAATGGTCAGCCGCTCTGTGGTTCCCATGGCAACCTCCCATCTCTCGGCTCCTATTGGTCAAGCGCCTGACAGAACCCTGGCAACCGCACGGCGCGGCGGCGCTGCGGGACAGAGAGGAGCCGCGGATTGGCTAGGACGCGGGGGAGCAAAGGTGGCTCTGATTGGTGGAAGCCGGGCGGGGGCGGGGCGTGGCCGACGTTGGCGGTGGGGGGCCGGTTGCCAGGGCCCGGTTGCCAGGCACCGGGGGGAACGGGCAAGTAGCGGCAAGTAGGGGCAAGTAAGGGCATCCGAAGCCTTCCCGACGTGACACCTGTAGGTCTGCTGGCTCCTGGGGGCTGCGGGGATCGGCGGCGAAGAGAGGCCCGGAGGCGGCGGAGCTGCGGATGGTGGCGGGGGAGCGGCCGTGCTAGGACACAGAGGGGGTCGAGCCCCGAGCCAGGCCCAGGCGTGGAGCCTGGCTGCGGAGGGAGATGGCAGCGGCCGTCGTCACCAAGACGGCCTGGAAGCTGCGTGAGTGGCGGCGGGAGGCGGGGGGCCACGGGGGAATTGTCTGCTGGGAGGGGGCCTGGGCCGGCGTTTGGGGCCGGGAGGTGGCACTGCACCGAGGTGATCCACTCACCCCCTGTCTGCGGTGCAGAAAAGCAGATTTCTGTGCTGTCTTCCTGAAATTGCAGTTATGGGAACCGCCAGCACCAGATCTCCCTTCTCTACCTTAGGCATGAGCTCGTGGTGCTGGGCTCTGCCCTGCCTCAGCATCCTCTTCAGTGTTTGTGGTGCTGGTGGGGGGCTCAGTGCCGTTGTGCCTCTGAGAAAAGGCCCTGGGGGTGAGGAGAGGGCCCACAGCCCGGCCCTGTGGACAGGGGTTGGTTCCTCAGCAGTGACACTTAAACATCCACTCTATTACAAAGAATGAAACCAGGAGGAAAAGCACAGGGTGCTGATGCACTCCTATTGGTAGCAGCAGCGCTCAGCATCTGTACTTTTTTACAAGCAAGTTGGTCTCTCAATACTAATTGTACTGCTTGTTGCCTTTGGTTCTTTGCACACATACCTCATTTAGCGTTGTCCTAAGGAAGATTGGTCTTTCAACACAGAGCACACGTACTTTCGGCTTGGCTCATCTCGTTTATAGTCCATTTACCTGTGTAATTTGAAAGGTGTTCCTTCAGCTGAAGTGAAAGTTGCGCAGTTTTGCTTTCAGAAAAACACTCAGAGCCTGAGATCAAAGCAGCTGTAATTATTGCTGCAGCTGTCTGATGGCCCTTTGGATTAGTGGTGTGCTTTACACAGTCACATCGCCCTTCCCACCAGAGCAACCCCAGGGAGAGCTGAATTGATTACTGCCTGGCCCTTTTACAACAAGTTTCATACCTATTGGGCCTGCAAATGCAGTAAACAAACTCTCAAAGAAGAGAGCAATCAGGGAAAGAAATTGGTAAATATGTCTGCCAAAAGCTCCTGCCAAAAATCTGGGTGGATTTTAAAATCCATTATAAAAATTGATGTCTGTGCAAAAGCGCTCTATTGGCTTATCTTTTGCCCCACGCTTGTATTGTAAGGCTTTCTTTCCTAGAACTCTAGCATTCCCATCAGCCCTCCAGTTCTTAAAAGTCTTTCCATATCAGCCACGTTTGCTTCTTTGTGCCCCTTCAGATAAATGCCCATCCTTTGTCGCAGTGGCACGCTGCATTGCTAAGTTTCACTTTTAGCACGGGGAAGGCAGCTCCACCTCTCCCTCTGCTGAGTCTGGCTTTTTGCTCTGTCAGGTAACAAACTGTACTGAGTCCCTCTGGGGTTGGACGCAGCTCTCCAGGTTAGAGGCCTTTCTCTGGGAGTCTGTGTCTGCTGCTTATCATTGCAGCTTCTGAAGCAGCTCTGCTTACTGAGACCCACCTCAGTGCAGAAGGAAAAGCGGCCTCTGTGAGCAGGTTGCTGCAGTCTTTAAAAGCTTCTGCATTGCTGCTGGGGAGAGAAGATACTTTTAGGAAGCCGTGTGAGCACTGGAGTCGTGAAGCTTGGCCAGCAAACATCTTAAGTGCAGCAGACAGAGCCCAGAAGTACTGTTTGAAGCCAGATAATAGTGTGACTTCTTATCTGAACTGCATGCTGCTGTGGCTTGCCTGGTGGAAACTGGAAAGGCTTTCTGGAGCAAGATGATTTTTTTTATCACTTTGGGAGGGATGGGGTGGAAAATCCTTAATGTGGACCATCCTAACTGCTTGCTTCGTTTTGTGCAGAAGAGATCGTGGCTCACAGCAGCAATGTGTCCTCATTAGTCCTGGGGAAGAGCTCGGGTCGGCTGCTGGCAACTGGAGGAGATGACTGTCGGGTCAACGTGTGGTCAGTTAACAAGCCCAACTGCGTCATGGTGAGAGTGGGCATGCTTCAGCTTCCTGGAAGGGGAGCATTCATTCTGAGATAGGGAGGGTGGGGAATGAGGGAGGAGATTGTTGGGTTGTAGCCTGTGGGACTTGTGAATAGAATTTATCAATGCAAAGCCAGGTAGCCAGATGCTAGCAAAAGATTGGGACAGAATTTGGTGATCAAGCGAGGCTGCTGTTCCAAGGAGGATCAGGGATGGCTCTCTACTCCAGCAGAACTAGTATTTTCTCAGATAATGAATATTGAGCCTTCTGTTACTGTGCTGCAGGTAATTACAGTTTTGTATGAGGGCAGCTCGTCTTGTAGTGTGAGCTACAGGGGCCAAATTTGCATCTTGGAGTTTGCCCTCCTAGCAGGAAACATCCCAAGCAGGATGCATTTCCACCTGCCCCACAGTCACTTATTGTCAGCACAAAGTTAGAATACTGACTTGACTGTAGGCTGGGAAAGAGTAATCCTGGGCATAGCATGTTAGGAAAGAGTAGGGTTACCACTACAGCATATTTAACAGCTGTCTGTACTGTATCACTTTTCCTTCAAGTGGGTGTTGTGGAAAAGTATCTTGAGCAAGTGCCCCTCGTCACTTGTTTAATTAATAACATAATGTTGCATTAGGGAAGGATTTCTCTAGGCAGAGTGAACTTTGTGAGATAGCGTTGGGATTCGAGATGGTTGCACTTTGGGGAGCAGTGAGAAAAGGAACTCAGCAAGTAGCACTGCAGCTTGATTCCTGTTTGTCCCTCCCTGCACAATGACAGTCGCAGCCCTGGAGCACTGCAGGTGTGCCTGAAATCCAGAGAAAGCCACATCAAAACAGGTGGCTTTCTGCTGCCATCCCCAACTTCTGTACCTGTGTGGAGGCAAGAGCTAGCTTAACTGTTTCAAAAGACCTGTGTGAGGATGAGGTAAAGCAGGGGATAATCATATTGCTTAATTGATGAGCAAAAGGCCTATAATAGTAGTGTGTACACTGATATTAAATACTAGCCTTCTCAAAACTCTTAGATAATTGGTAAGCTTTCAGATGCTCAAGGATGAAAGAAAATGCATGCATGTGAATTATAAGCCCTTGCTTCAAATTAATATTTCAATGATAGCACCATGTTATCATTGTGACATCCAGTGCTGGCAGCAACGTGTGGCTCCTTGCTTTCGGGAAGGTTTTGAGTGGCCCTGCTTTTGTGCTTGCTTTGATTTTGTAACCTGTTTGTGAGACCTATATGACCCACTTAGAGCAAGCACAGTGCCATTGTGCTTGCATAGCATAATTCCTGTAATATAAGTGTGTCAGCCTCGTCTGGGCATATGCACTTAATTTTTAGCTGCACATGTTTCTGTTGATGCATCCTTGAAAAATTAGCGTGCTCCAGCAAGTGGGATAATGTGGAAGATACGTGCACAGTGCTGGCTGCAGGGATGGTCTTTGGGATGCTCTACCACGGTGGTAGCTGCTGAGGAAAAAGGAGCAGTGGCACAGCCAGCTGGTCCCAACTCAATAGTTTCCAATTGAGTGTGAACCATGCTGCTGTGGACTTAAACAGTGCCCAGATCTGTGTCAGTAACCATTTCTTGTGACTTGTGGTTTTTATTGCAGAGCTTGACAGGCCACACAACACCCATTGAGAGCCTACAGATCAGTGCCAACGAAGAACTCATTGTTGCAGGGTCCCAGTCAGGATCCATTCGAGTCTGGGATCTGGAAGCTGCCAAAAGTACGTTGCTATGAGTTTTCTATTAATACATACACTTTTGCAATATCTTTATGCTCAGTGTTTATGCCAACTCACAATGTTCCTAACATAAGAAGGAACGCCCAGCATTGCTTTTGTCTGAGTTTCCAGTACTGTTAGAGGGTGTTTGTGGAATTCCTACTTGAAACAGTAGAGCTCTGTGTGCATAATGAAGCAGAAATTTGTGCATTTATTGTGGAGATGGAGCTGAGGAAGTAGTTTCCAGGATTTTGACCTCATCTGAGATTGAAATCTGTATTCCAGATAAATTTTTCTACACATCAGGAGTAACAGGACATATATAAATCATACTCATAGCCTCAGCTTAAGAGTTTCAGCCTTAATAAAAGCATACACTTAACTCTAAAATCAGAATGGAAATCTGTTAGGTTCTACACAAGTCCAGGCACCTCCTGTTTGCTCTCGCTTTTAGGTTGTCTTTCCTTTTTTCTTCAATGTGTTTTGAGGAAATTTTATTCAGTTTTTCTCCCCTTCTGCTCTTGCATGGCCATATACATAGACAAAGACTTAATTTTTATTAAATTGTACAAGCTGTGAACTCATCAGGCTCGGATCCTTTGAAGGACAACTGTTGAGTCATACTTTATTTGTTGCCTTTTTGTCAAGTCCTAGAACAAATTTGCTAAAGTGCCATGAATCTCTTGAGTGGATTCCAGCAGAAATACTGTAAAATTAATTGATGGTTCTTGTAGAATCATAAAATCACTCAGGTTGGAGAAGACCTTAAAGATCATCAAGTCTAACTGCAACCTGACCATCCTACCCCAACTCTAACAACCCTCTTCTAAATCCCTGAGCACCACATCCAGACAGTTTTTGAACACATCCAGGGATGGTGATTCAACCACCTCCCTGGGCAGCCTATTCCAGTGCTTAACAACCCTTTCTGTAAAGAAGTGTTTCCTGATATCCAACCTAAACCTCCCCTGGTGCAACTTGAGGCCATTTCCCCTCATCCTGTCACCAGCGAGAAGAGACCAGCCCCGCTCTGCTGCAATCACCTTTCAGGTATTGGAAGAGAACAATAAAGCCTCCCTCTCAGCCTCCTTTTCCCCAAACCAAACAGCCCCAGTTCCTTCAGTCTCTCCTCGTAGGCCATATTCTCCAAGCCCTTCACAAGCCTTGTTGCCCTTCTTTGGACCTGCTCCAGCACCTCCATGTCATTTCTGTATTGAGATGCCCAAAACTGAACACAGCACTCAAGGTGAGGCCTCACCAATACCGAGTACAGGGCAGGATTACTTCCCTACTCCTGCTTACCACACCATTCCTGATACAAGCCAGGATGCCATTGGCCTTCTTGGACACCTGGGCACACTGCTGGCTCATATTCAGCCGACTGCCTACCGGTACACCAAGGTCCCTTTCCATCAGGCAGCTTTCCAGCCACTCATCTCGAAGCACATAGGGTTGCCTGGGGTTGTTGTGATCAAAATGCAGGACCCAACACTTGGCCCTATTGAAACTCATACAGTTAATCTTGGCCCATCGATCCAGTCTATCCAGGTCCCTCTGTAGTGCCTTTCTCCCCTCAGGCAGATCCACACTTCCTCCCAACTTGGTGTCATCTGCAAACTTACTGAGGGTGCACTCAATCCCCTCATCAAGATCATTAATAAAGGTATTAAACAGAAGCAGCCCCAGTACCAAGCCCTGGGGGACACCGCTCATGACTGGCTGCCAACTGGATTTAACTCCGTTGACCACAACTCTTTGGGCCCAGCCATCCAGTGTTTCACCCAGATCCTCCAAACTGTGGGCAGCCAGTTTCTCCATGAGGATGTTGTAGTTTGATTCTTACTCATAAGTCTGTTTTCATTATATCTCCTTCTTACTTTGGCTGAGCATATAAAGCAAACAGCTGGTGTTGTAGATAATAAAGAGTACTTTTATCATTCAGTTAGAATCAGTTCACTTATAACGTAGTTTGACTCTACCAGTGCAGGGTAACTGATCTAGTTGAAGTTAGTAGTAGGCCTATGGGTCAAACTAGTAGGCCTATCTGTGCAAATGAGCATTCCAAGCCTGGCTCGAGCTAATTGGTACCAAGGGAACCATGACATTGTCCCAGATGACTGCTGGCAGAGGGAGATTACCCCTGTCATTATCTGAGCAATTTTTGCTTCTCAACATTGAGTTCTGCTCTCATCTGTGCTCTCAGAGATAGATGTACCTGTTCAACGGGTCCCTTCTGGTTTCCAGAATTACAAGAGCGTTACTTTGTTGATGGCTTGCTCAAACACTGGGTCGTTTTCTTTGCCTCCTGCTTTCTGAATGCCCATTCCCAGTCTGCGGGATGCTTCCTGTAAGGGGCGGTTGAAGGAGCCTGGTGCAAATACTGCAGCATAAGAGGTAGAAGTCGGGCTTATGTCAGGACTGAGGTGCAGAGTACTCAAAAAGGGCCCATCTAATAGCCACAGGATGAATGGTGTCCCTTCCACTTCTTGTCTGGAGCTACCCTACCCTATTGTTCTGCTCTTTGCAACGAGTGGAAAGATAACATTGCCAGACAGCTGCCTCTAAGCATACCTTTTTAGTTTTATTTTCAGATTGGATATCACTGAGTTCTATTCATAGTTTCCACACCTGAGGACAGGGATTTCATTAGGATCATTGAATATTCCCTGTTCATTGCAAAGGAGTTGGATTAGATGACCTTTAAAGATCCCCTAAAACTCAAATGGTTTTGAGATTGTATGAACATGGGCCCCCTATTGCTGTTTCTGTACATTGTGAGGGTAAAGTTGGAGGCATTTTGGTAGAGTAATATATACAGATGAATAAACCATATGTAGCATTTGTTTAGCACTGAGGATAGTCTTGCTAAACTCCTGCATGCTGTTGGGGTGAAGTACTAAATACTTGCTCCTAATTCTTTCTCCCTGCTTTGCTTCTCCTTTTCCCAGTTCTTCGTACATTACTTGGCCACAAAGCAAACATCTGCAGCCTTGATTTCCACCCTTACGGAAGTTTTGTGGCATCTGGCTCTTTGGACACAGACATTAAGGTAAAGCTTGCCTTCCTCTAGAGATTACTCTCTTTACTTGCAGCCTTTTTGTTATGAAGAGCACCAGAACGTGTCTTGCGCTGAGCTGCTGGTAGATGCTGTACATCTTCATTAGTGTGTGTGTGTGTGTGGGCAGGTGTATTTATGAGTGCTTGTGAAATTCATGCATGTGTCTTCCCAGTGGTGACTCCTCAGTTGTGGAATGTGGCTTGTTCCACAGGGCTAGGGTTAGGTGCCTGCTGTGAGCTGGTGTCAGCAAGCACAGATGTACTCATTACTGAGGAGTGCACCTGCTTCAGCAGGCTGGTATTTGTCTGCAGCAACAGAGCTTCTGTAGTAAGAAATGCCTCACAGAAGTGATTCTCACTTGGGAAATTAGGCTAAGAGATGTAGCTGAAGCGAGCAGGGGTTTAACAGCCCCTCCAGTGATTTCATTCTACTGTGTTATCAGCTTGATGATTATCAGCTTGATGACATGTTGTTTTGACAGGGCTCTTGTACCCCCAACCTCCCCCCCCAAGCACACACTATGTACCTTTCTAAGCATATTTTGTTTGCTTTTTCCCCCTGTAGCTCTGGGATGTACGAAGAAAAGGCTGTATCTTCAAATATAAGGTAAAATACTTCATTATCAGGAGAAGAATTTCTGTCTAGGGCTTGTGGGCAAACCTTATGGTGATGATGTGCAATTAACTTACTAGTTTCCTTATATAAAAATAAGGTCTGCATGTGAAGTGGTCTAATAAAGCTCTGTGGGCCTCTGTGAACTGTATAGGATCACAAAATGGATATCATAGGAGTTAATGTACTATAGTCTGGTTGGCTTCAGTCAGAGATGGAGAGCATCCATGAGTAAGTGTTTCTTCATGCCGTGACTGCTATTACCATGAAGTCCCCACTGCGCTGATGTAATGCTATAATCAGGTTATAATAGCAGGGTGGCAAAGTCTTTGACTACAGCAAATAAGAACAAACCCAAATGCAACAGCCACAGAAATGAAGGAAGAGAGCTGCTTACCTTTGGAAGGTTCCAGGTAGAAAGGGATCTCCAACAAGATATACCCTTACCACCCCCCTGCCAACCCTTAAATGAGGCCTGAGAAGGGGTGGATCCTGGCTCCACCCCTTCTAGTCACTCAGGTACATTGCTTGCACCTGAGCTCCCCTGGGTTGGCCTTGCCTTCCCACCAGGTACTCAATAACTGTTTCAGGCTGTGACTTAACATTTCCACTACAACTGACGTGATTGTATTCACGGAGCCTTTTTCTATCCAAAGAACTATATATTAATTATATATTGTTATATATAAATCCCATTTAGAAACCAATATATTGACACGCTCATCTGTCTTAACAAAGAAATCTGTTTAGCTTAAATTTGATTCTCACTGGCCACAATAACCCCACGTAGTGCTATAGGCTTGGGGCTGAGTGGCTGGATGACTGTGAAGAGGAAAGGGACCTGGGGGTGTTGGTTGATGCTCGGCTGAACATGAGCCAGCAGTGTGCCCAGGTGGCTAAGAGGGCCAATGCCATACTGGCCTACATTAGAAATAGTATGGCCAGCAGGAGCAGGGAGGTAATTGTCCCCCTGTACTCAGCACTGGTGAGACCGCGCTTCGAGTATTGTGTTCAGTTTTGGGCCCCTCACTACAAGAAAGACATTGAGGCCCTGGAGCGTGTCCAGAGAAGGGCAATGAAACTGGTGAGGGGTCTGGAGCACAGGTCTTATGAGGAGCAGCTGAGGGAGCTGGGATTGTTTAGTCTGGAGAAGAGGAGGCTCAGGGGAGACCTCATTGTGTTCTACAACTTCCTGAAGGGAGGTTGTGATGAGGAGGGGTTTGGCCTCTTCTCCCAGGCAACAAACAGGACCTGAGGAAATGGCCACAAGTTACTCATGGGGAGATTTGGATTAGATATAAGGGAAAACTTTTTCTCTCAGAGGGTGGTCAGGCACTGGAATGGCTGCCCGGGGAGGTGGTGGAGTCTCCATCCTTGGCAGTGTTCAAGAGGTGTCTGGATGAGGAACTATGAGATGTGGTTTAGTAGCTTAGTGGTAGTAATGGTGAGAGAAGGACAATTGGACTACATGATCTTGTAGGTCCTTTCCAACCTTGTGACTCTATGATTCTGTGATTCTGTATTGAAAGACAAAAGCCAGAATTCCCTCTAAAGGAAGAAAAAAAAAAAAAAGAAAAAAAAAAACCAGGAAAATTCTTTTTGTTTTTCTGGTTGCAGAGTCACACACAGGCAGTGAGATGCCTTCGATTTAGTCCTGATGGCAAGTGGTTAGCCTCTGCTGCTGATGATCACACCGTGAAGGTAATTTACTATGACATGTCCCTTACGTTATGTGGAATACTGGACTTGCTGGTCGGTTGTTGGTTGGTTTGTTTAACCAGGCATTACCAACAGTCCCTCATAGCCCCCTTTTATTTGTTAGGCAGCTGGCTGGGCTCTGTGGCTTTGCCAGGACAAGTGTTTATTGGGGATCATGTCCAGTGGCCCAGAGCATCCCGAAATGAGTTACATGTGATGAGGTGCCCTTGTCCAGCAGATACGTTGGCGCTATGCACATGAAAATTCAGGTTTTTACGGTGGTAGAATTGTGATACCTAAATGTGGCAAGAGTCATCTTAGTAAAAGTTGCTAAATAAATGTACTTATTCATTAGTAATATTTACTAAGTTGGATACACCATATCAATTTCTGGCTCTGTCCTTACTTTCTTCCAGCTGTGGGACCTGACTGCTGGGAAGGTAATGTTCGAGTTTACAGGACATTCTGGCCCAGTCAGCGTTGTTGAATTCCATCCTAGTGAATACCTTTTGGCTTCTGGCAGCTCTGACAGGTAAAGATGGGGGAAAGAGAAAAAAGGAAATTGTTGATAACAGTTCCCTTTCCTGATGCCCTTCCTTTTAGGAACATGGCAAGTAGGAATGTCACACGACTCAAACCACTGCAAAAGCGTGTCACCTAGCCAACAGCATGTCATACCTGTGATGTACAGAATATAGAGCTCTTACTTTCTGATCCAAAACTGCTGATGCTCTCTGCCATGCTTGAAAACAATGCCGTGGGCTCGAGAGGTTCACTAATTCTGTGTGTATAGCAAGCAGTGCTCTGGTTCTGCTCTAAAAGCCTATACATTTCTAGAGCTTCTAAGCATCTTGGGCTGGATTTACAGATCTTAGCTACACTAGTCCTCTGTGCAAGTTCATCATGCATACAGAACAGTGGAAGTTGTTCTAGTTTTGGGTGGGTTACTTTAATGCTTGATCCTAAGGCAGATCTCCGGACAGATGAGCAGTGATTTTTATTCTATCCTGTGCACAGGACCATTCGTTTCTGGGACTTGGAGAAGTTTCACGTTGTGAGCTGTATTGAAGAGGAGGCTACTCCTGTCAGGTATATTACATTCCTACCGCAGTGTACCAGGCAGAGACCAAAAGTGGGGCTGGACTGGAGATTTTATGAGAGGGAAGGTTGCGGAGAGAAACTCAGATCAGCGGGATAATTACTGAGAATAGTGGTGGAGGTGCTCAGTGAAGTCCGGGATACAGCCCTGGGGAGCGTGCAGCGTTGGAAAGTTGTGTCTAAATCCTCCATCTGCCTTCTCCCAGGTGTGTTCTGTTCAACCCAGATGGCTGCTGCTTGTATGGTGGCTTCCAGGATTCTCTGCGTGTGTACGGCTGGGAGCCAGAGCGCTGCTTTGATGCAGTCTTAGTGAACTGGGGAAAAGTAGCTGATTTATCGATCTGCAACAACCAGCTGGTAAGACACCGTTTGTGAGGAGCTGGGGAGGGGGTGGTTGCAAAACACGAGATAAATCCTCCTGCCTGCTTGCAGGCCTCCTGACCTGTAAGGCTGTGTCAGACTGCAAGTGGCCGTGGGGTGTGTCCTGCACTTAGACAAAGCTTCTGGGCTTTTGAGCTTTGTGCTCCACTTCATCTTTGGTTTCTGGAGGAAAGAAGAGGGACTTAACTTGACCAATAACAGATAAAACTGTATGTTTTGTGATAGCCTTTGATGAAACACTGGCAGTTTCCAATTGAAAAAGCCAAAGCACTGAGTTGGCATGTTCTCAAGCACCATCACTCTGGGTCACTCCATCATCATGACTGATCTCAGAAAGGCTGACACAGTCCATGCTGTTCAGTGAACTACCTTGATCTTTTGCCTCTGCAGATAGGAGTTTCCTTTGCACAGAGCACAGTCTCTTGCTTTGTTGTGGATCTCAGCCGAGTCACAAAATCAGGTTCAATTCCTCATGGGCTGCTCATGAACGACGAGCCTCTGGCTCAGCCCACCCCCACAGGGTCTTCACTTCGTCGCATCTATGAGAGACCCTCAACTAGCTGCAGCAAGCCTCAGAGGTAAGGGAAATCTGCTTTGTTGTAACTTCAAGATTGTAAGGAAACATAGAAGGAGGTTAGTGCTTTTGTTCTGTCTAACAGGGTCCATGTGGGGCCTGGCCCTAGCAGCATCTCTTTCTTTCACAGCAGAGTGAAACACAGTTCAGAGAGCGAGAGGCGCAGTCCCAGCAGTGAGGATGACCGGGATGAGAAGGAATCTAAAGCTGAGATCCAGAACCCAGAGGACTACAAAGAGATCTTCCAGCCCAAGAATGCCATCTGTCAGTACCGTAGCTTATTGTGCTTTTGAGTGATGTGGTTGGCTCAGAGCAGTAGGCACTAAACTGATTCAGCAGCAGTGAACTTTGGTGTATTGTAATAACGGCTTCACGTATGACCCGAGAGAGTTTAGAAGACTTCAGTGTTCTGTGCTTGGACTCTGAACTACAAAGCACATTGGTAAACTTCTGAAAGGTTACCCCTTTACTAGGATGCAGTGATGTCTGGTTGAAGTCTGGCCCAGAATCCAGAGCTCCATTGTAAGCATGGAGCCTTCCTGTCCTGGTTAGGTAGCGTCAGTGTATTACAGCATCTTTTATTTGCTTAGAATTCTGATATTTGTAAAATCAACAGCCTCTGTTAAAGAAGGAAAGGTAAAATGTTAAAGCGATAATTGTTGTTTAGGAGGCACAGAGCAATGCCTATATTTCACTTCCTGTTAATGAGGAAAATGAAATACTCTTTAGAAGGAAGCAGTAGTCATTATTTTGATTTACTTTTGTGAATGAGTTTAGTTGGAGGTGAATGTTTTTTGAAGTGTGATTTGCTGTGACAGTGCCTTGTGCTTCATAATTCTTCAGCAGCGAGCTACACAAGTCAGCTTTGTCCCATCCATGAAGGCCAGAAGCCTTTGGCTAAATTCAACAATAGCGTCAAGGTCTGGAGAAGATAACTGCTTGCTGTGTCACTGATTGCCCTAATCAGTGGAGCTGCTGGAGATCTCCCAACCCCAAGGCTGACCTATTACTAATCTGTAGCCTTGGATGGCTCCGTCATTTGTTTTCTTTTCTCTTTTTCCATAGCTCGAACTCCTCCTCAGATCAGTGAGCCCTTTCCAGCCCCCCCAGAGGATGGTGAGTTTGAAGATAACAGCTTGGTGGGGATGGAGTTAATAGTCCTTAAAACAGAGAGAGTTGCACGTCTGCAGTAATCACTAATTGTAGACTAGCTTTACAGTGCATGCACTCTAAGCTTCTCTTGTGAGGAACAATCCATTCCTACTTTCCCACTTCTCTCTGTCTTGATAGAGCCTGTACCTGCAAAGGAAGCAGCAAAGCCTAACCAGCCTGTGGAAGTCCAGACCCTGTTGCCAAAGCAAGAGCTTGTACGTACAGTATAATCTGTTAATGGCTGTTCACACCCCTGCTGTAAAAGATCGGTGAATTCTAGAACCTTTGCTGTTTTTAATCCAGCTCATTCCTCTCTTAAAAAATAGTAAAAGTGCAGCTTCATTCTTAGTCCATCCACGTGTCTCATCTGAGCATCAGACTTGAAGGCCTTCAGCAGATGATGGCTGTATTGCATTTGTTTGCTTCTAATACGATGATATTTCTTCTTTCATCTCAAGAAGGGGCACTCTGGAGAGAACTCAGGTGCTACATTTCTGCAGGCACTCAAACTGAGACTGTGATAGCCAGAATCTCAGGCAGCTGTTGGGAGACAGGATAGGCTGCTCTGGCTTCTATAGAATTCTCTCTGCCTTCAGGCTGGCCATGGCCCATTGCCCTAATTTTTGATGCCAGTGTCAGTGACAGCATTCAGCACTTCTGCTGGAGTGTCTGCGTGTTCTTTGCAAACCTTCATTGAGTCGCGATGTGTACCTGAGGGATACTTTATTGCCTTCTAACCCATAGCAAATGGGAAACTGTTTTGAGGGGAAAGAAGGCATGAGACTGCGGCCATATTCCTGCTGCTAGAACTTCTGTCCCAATTTCTCCTGCAGCCTGAGCCATTTCAGAGGCCACCAATTGCTTCATCAACTCCTATGCCCAGGGCAGAACCATCAGTGATTCCTGCAGCCAGGAACGAGCCCATTGGCCTGAAAGCCTCTGACTTCCTACCGGTAAGTATCTTTGGTCAGACGTTTCTGTTGGTGTTGGTGGCATCAGAAAGTGGCTATTCTTGGAGGTGCAGAAGGGTCTCCTAGGTGCTTTCTGCAGCCTGCAGTCATTAGCACTGAACACAGCAGCCAAAGAGCATGTCCCCTTCTACTCTCCTTCTGCTCACGTGGTGCTTCCCTTGCCAGCTTGCTCTCCTGCCTCCCAACTGCTTCAACTTGCAGTTCCTGTGGGGTGAGCACCTCAGGGCTGCTGGACCAGCTGGCCTCCAGTATGAATGATGGCAGGCTGATGCAAACACAGCAGTGTTGGTCCATGCTCCTGAGGAATGTGTTATTAAACCAGGGGACAAGGGATGGGACAAAGACACTGAATGAGTCCTCATACTAGACAGTGATTCATTTAGAAAATTGTTGTGTGCCATTACACATACAGCATTATTTCATGACAGTCATTACCTCTTCTATCTTGGAGGCCTCTTGGCCCTCTGTACTCCAAAACCAATTCTCACCAAGGACAAAGAAAGCTCTTCCCCTTTCTGTACCATCCTGTTCTGTTATTGCTCCTCTACTGATGTCTGTACTTTCAGGCTCTGAAAAACCAAAGCCAGACTGAGCTTGCGGATGAAGAAATCATGTCCCAGATCAGGAAAGGCCACAAGACTGTGTGCATGGTGCTCACCAGCCGCCACAAGAATCTGGACACTGTGCGGGCCGTATGGAGCACCAGCGACATCAAGGCAAGGATGCGGAGAAGCCTGAGGTTCATGAGGGGAGCAGCTGAGCAGCTCCATTGGCTGCTGTGGGACAGTCCCATACAAAAGATGGGATCTTACAGTGTCTGTGCCCAGGGGTGTGTTGCAAAGTGCTGCCGTGTCCCAGCTGGGCTTGAAAGGTCACAATGAAACATGGAGAGGGTTATCCTCTCTTACCTACAATCTCTCCATTTCTTCTACTGTGATTTTTGAAAAGTGGCACTTGGTATTTATTGCACTAGTCTAGCCAGTTCAGACTTTGCAATAGTTTTCTTCTCCTTCTCTCTCAGAACTCTGTGGACTCTGCTGTAGCAACCAATGACCTGTCTGTTGTTGTGGACCTCTTGAACATTGTCAACCAAACAGCGTGAGTGCTGGATGGCTGGGATACCACAGAGCTGTCTGGCTGCGTCAGGAGTCCTGTCCTGCACCTGCCTCGTCCATGGCCATGGCAGCATGAAATGCTTGTGCATGTGGTCACATCTCCAGCTCTGCAGTGCCAGTGACTGCTGGAGTTGTACAGGGCCTTTTCTGTTGGTAAATGATGTCTCGTAAGGAAAATCAAAGTCTTAGAGCTTCATAAAGTGATTCTGCAGTGAGTAAATTAAATATCAGAACCTGCTGCTTTCTATCACAAGGGGGAGTTAGTGAACTTGTTCAGTAAACTTGGGCTCAGCTACTTGGGCATTTCTGCCAGAAAACTTCATTTGTGTAAGCTCAGCTTTGGAAAGCCTCATGCTCCGACCTTGCAACACATGCTTTTCTTTTCAGGTCTCTCTGGAAGCTGGATTTATGCACGGTAGTTCTGCCTCAGATAGAAAAACTTCTCCAAAGTAAATATGAAAGGTGAGGCCATGAGAACATGGTGTGTTCGGTGGGAAAGATGTGGGTGCTGATAGGAGGGCTCCACTAGGCATTTTGTGGCTGAAAGAAAATTGTGGAAAATCACAGCAGATACAGCATGATGCTGGTACAACACCTGGAAGATAACAGTGCAGCGGCCAAGTGAGTGTTAGGAAATGATATGGGAGGAATGTGTGGGCAGGAAGTCCTCATTAGGAGCAGGATGTTTAGGTTTGGTGTAAGTGTGGTGGTGTAGGTGAAGGCAGCTGTGAACCAGAGGGGTCAGCCCAGTGGGCTCTGTGCACTGATGGGAATGAAACTGTCAACTTGGGACAAGGAGAATGAAGTCTCCCGGCAGTCTTGGTTGCATTTAGAAGTCTGCTTTGAATCTCATCTTTAGGTGGGAAGGCAGCACATTGCTTAAGATGGAGTTTTCTATCCTTTCCTACTAGGAGAGAGGATCCTGCCAGGTGCCCTCAGCAGAACATGTCTACTCTTGAGCAGGAAAGTCCCACTTAGCAGGGTGTATGCCTTGGGAAAAGGCTTGCTTGTCGGTCTCAGCTCCAACTAAGATTGTATTGGCACTTGTTGCTCTCCTTACGTGGCTGCAAGTGCTGGAGGGAGGGGGTTGAGTATGTTGTCCCCCCCCCGAACTGGATGTGTGTGGGAGAGGAATGAAGTTCAGGTGGGGTCTGATTCTCTGTTTGCTTTTCAGTTATGTGCAGACAGGCTGTACCTCCTTGAAACTCATTCTCCAGAGATTCCCGCCATCGATCACCGACATTCTTGCTGCACCACCTTCTGTAGGAGTGGACATCACCAGAGAGGAGAGGTAAGCACTTACCACCTCCACTTCCTCCCTTTCAAACCAGCCTTTCTCTAGTTGAGCTTTGCTGCTTTTCCTCGAGGTTTTGATACTAGACTGGGCATGCCTTTCCTTTTGTCTGCAAATACCAACCCCTCCTGCTCTGAGGAAAAGGCCAAAGACTGCTTTTCCCTCTGTCTCTATGTATTGAGTCATACCTAAACAAAGCGCAAGTATGTCAGAAGTAAAACCAGCCAGTGGCTGCACCCTTCACCTCACAAAGCACAGGAGTTGTCAGCTAGGCCTTGGGCTTCCAGTTCATTCACAGGGTAACACTGCTCTGAGAACCGGCTCTCCGGAAACAGCACCTATTTCCTCCTCAGACTTTACTGCCAAAGGGGAAAATAGGCGTGAAAGAGCCCTTGTGAGGATGCCATTCTCCTGCTTCATCAGGATGTGGGCTGGAGACCTGCTGTTCCTGCAGAGTCATGCTCCCATTCCAGTTAGGCCATTTGCAGGGCTTGCATTTTCTCTCCTGCTTGAGATGAATCTCAGACACTTTGGGAACAGGCACATCTCCCATGCAGCTAAGCATTCATGCTGTGTCTGCTGTTTTCACAGGCTCCATAAATGCAGGCTGTGCTATAAGCAGCTGAAAAACATCAGCAACGTTGTTAAGAACAAGTCTGGGCTCAGCGGCCGCCATGGAAGTGCCTTCAGAGAACTGCATCTCCTTATGGCTGTGCTGGAGTGACAGCTGCTACCTCCGCATGTGCAAACATAGGTGGCCAAACTCCCCTCTGTGCTCAGTCTGGCTGGATTGCACCTCTCTGCCTGTTCATCCTTCCCCACGGCACAGTAGGGAACATGGATCTGCCTGGCCGGCCGCCTGTCCAGAAGCAGTGCCTGGAGGAGCAGGTGGAAGACTGGAGTGGAGCGATGCGAGGGGACCTGGCTGCAAAAAGTCCCTGTTGTGGAGCAGCTTCGTTTCAGCTCTTCACCTCACCATCAAGCACTGTGTCTGTGTGCTGACCTTGCCCTGAGTGGAGGGCTCCAGGCCTGCTGCCACTTCTCCTTCACCTGTGCGTGCTGTTGGTTCTTTGCCACTTGGCTCTGGCAGCCAGGCCTGCTCCCTGTGCAGCGCACTGAAGACTGCAGCTTCTTCCCCACTAAAGCCTGCTGTGGGGTGAAGAGCCCTGTCCCTGCAGAAGGGACTTACTCTCTTCTCCAGGCAGGTGGGACCGACCCCTTTAGCTTGCTGCAAAAAACGTGAGCCAGGACACTGTGCTGCTACACATGGTGTAGTCACAAGGGCCAATAATACTGAGGGAAAGTTGTCCTCCAGCTTCTCTGCATCCTTGCAGGTAACCCTGTGCCACAGAAGATGGATTTGAGGTCCGCCTGGATCTGTTGACAGTGCTAGGACTTGTCATACGTGTTTGCCTTTGAGGGTGAGGGTGGAGGAACAGAGGGACATGGACTGATGTCTTTCTGCATCCACTGGACCACTCGTAGGGACATTTTTCTCCCAATAAATGTCTGTCAGAACTTTCTGTCCCTCTTTCTTCTTTCCTGTGGGGAGAGAAGCTCCTGCTGCTGCTTCCCCTGCTCCTCCAGCTCTGTCTCCTCATTTTATACACTGGAGCCGTTCTCTGGGAAATTGTAACTTATAACGAATTTTATTAAAACATTTGTCACTTTTTTTTTTTAAAGTGTTGTTATATGCCTGAATCTCCTCCCCTACTCTTCTCCCCAGTTTGTGTCTCACAGGGCAGCTGGCCACGTTCTCATCCTTCCTGCCACCAGGCTGCTGTGAGTAAGTGGCTGCCATGAGTAAGAGTGACCACGCTCCCCAAGCACCTTGCAGAAAGCCTATGGGAGGTTTCGCTCTGTTGGGCAGGTCCCAGCCCTGAGAGCAGCTTGTGGCTTGTCCTTCTCCCTGACACACATCTCTGCTCCACACCTGAGTTCTGGCAGCTCTCAAGGCAGTGGGCTCCAGCCTGTAACAGCCAACAGGGCAGGGCACAGAGCCCTGGGGGAAGTAACAGCAGCAGAGGAGGAGTGGCTTTAATGCTTTATTTAAAATAAGTTTTGTTATAAAACAGGATATATATATTATTAAAATACATAGAAACATCTAATCTTAACAAAAGACTAGATTTATTTTTCCCTTTTTTTTCCCTTTCTTTTTTTCTTTAATAGGATGCAGCGTGGAAGAGTGCCAGGAGCTGGAAGGTGCAGTGCATACCTTGCATGGTTGCAGCTGCCCCAGGAGCTGCACTGGGGCCCCCACTACCACACATATTCCAACAGCCCTGGGCTGGAGGGTTGGTTTTTTTCCATTCCAAGACCATGTAAACAGGTTATAAATATTTCAAACACATTCATCTTGACCACACTGTGATCTCTCTTGAGAAGACAACTGTTCAGTCACTTTACAATAGCTTCCTTCAAGACTGCAAAGCCCCTGCTGGTGCCAGGGGGGCAGCCCTGCGGCTGCTCTCCCTTTGGGCAGGCTGCATGCAGCAGCACCGGGGCGCCTTCGTGCAATAGGGCATGAGAATCCAACAGGGAAAGGAGCTGCTGGGGTTATTCTGCCTTCAAATCTGGGCCATGCTGCTCCAAAAGAGGCTGGAGTGGGGGGCACGGGGTGGAGCAGGACCTTGCGGCAGGGAGCTGGGTACAGTCACGCCAAACCAAACATCGTTCTGCGCTTCATCCAGGTGTTCACTGCTCCATGCCAGGCTCCTGCAGCAGTGGTGTCCCCAGCACAGTGAGGTGAGGGTGCTCAGCCCCCGTTTGTGCACAGCCCTGATCCTTCCAGCCAGATACCCCAACTGTCCTAAAAACGAAGCTGAAGAGGTGGCGAGGCTCCTTGCTCTGGCTAAAGCCATCTGTCCAGCAAGAATTAAAAGTCACAGAGCTGCGTGCCTCATGGCGAGAGGTGCCATGGCAGGAGGGGTGCCACCACCCCCGGGCACAGCTCTGAACGTAGCTGGGGCACCGAGGTGGGTGAGGGGCTGGGTCCTGCAGCATGCGTCACACGGGGACCGGCCTCAGCTTCCCTGTGGGGACACAGACACGTGCATCAGGCTGGGCAGGGGACACAGCCAGTACAGCTCGAGGTCCCAAGCGATGCGGTCCCAGCAGCACCCCCGTGAGCAGCACAGCCCCGCACACCTCTCAGCCTGGGAAGCAGGGCTGAAGCAGAGCCCATCACCAGCTCCCGGCCGCACACACTCACCTGGCAGCCATGGCTGCCCCTAATTCAGGCTGAAATCGAAAAGAAGAGAGGTTCAGCTGCGGGCGCTGCCCTGCAGCATCGCTCCCTGGCTGTCCCACGTGCAGCCCCAGCTGCTTTGCCCCACGTGGCTCCACACTGCCCTGTGCTGGGACAGGGCACTTCAGGGGAAGCCCTAACCAGGCTCCTGCCAGCCAATTAGCCAGGGGTTAATGAGCCGATTACAGCACAGCTCACTCCACACACAGCTTTGCCTGTCATCAGTGGGCTAGGAGCCTCCTCTGATGGAAGGCCACAGGTTGGGGACTCCAGGAGCATGAAGTGGGACCCCCATGCCCTCACGCACCTGAGGTCTGCAGCTTCCTGCGGATGGACGTGGCACGGCTGCTGGGCAGACCAGGGCTGGAGGATGCATGACTCCGGCTGGAGGATCCTGGCAAGTCACCCTGTGGAGAGATGGGGCACAGCCCTGGATCAGCTCATGCCTCCAGTGATGGCACACAATGAAAGATGCTGGCAGAGCTGTGGGTACCTCCAGCTGCTCCTGGCTGGGCCAGGACACCAGCTCAGCCTTGCGGGACACAGGGCCCAGCTCCACAGAACGGACACGCTCGGCAAACTTCAGGGAGCACAGCGTCTCACTGCTGTTCTTCTCGGCAGGGGAGACCTGTGGGTGGGAGCAGCAGCACATCACTCAACTGTCACCCACACACCCCCCTCCCTGCTGCTCAGTGGGGTCAGGGAGCTGCTATTATTAACCCACTGCCCCCAGGATAGCCCCCGGCTGCCGTCTGCACCAGACACAGCCCTGTCACTAGCAGAGAGAAGCCACAGCAGGTGGCACGGAGTGCAAGGGATGGGGGACAGGGAACCCAGACCTGCACCATCATGAGGGTCTTGCTGTCCCCGCTGAGTGAGTCCTGCAGCAGGTAGGTCAGCTTGGAGTTGCGGAAGGGCACGTGGCCCTGGCGGGAGCGCAGCGCATAGATGACGTCCCCCAGCGCCGACAGCGACCTGTTGATGTACTGAGCCTCGCGCAGCCGGCTGCCCTCTGCGCCCGAGCGCCCGACACGCTCTGAGCCCGCCAGGTCCACCAGGTTCAGCTTCCCTGGGGGCACAGATAGACGTCAGCACCGCCACCACTGCCCTGAAGCCCCGCTGGAGGGCATGGCACCCACCTGTGGTGCGCAGCCCCGTGCTGCGGTCAAGGCCACGGACGGTGACAATGAGCAGCGCGTGGGAGCGGGAGCTATGCTCGTTCAGGTTGGTGCACTCCGTCACGCGGTTGACATGGCCAAACTCGAAGACCTGAGGGTGAGGAGGGGTTGAGGCTGCGATCCGCTCATCTCCCCTTCCACCCGGGCACCATGATTTTATTTCTAAACCCCTGCAGCACACCCAGGGCCTATTCTGGGCTCTGTTCATCCTCCATCTTGGGACAATGCCGCAGAGCCACCAATGTACCGTGGGACGACCATCGGCTCTCTGCCTCACCTTGTTGATGTCCTCCACGCTCTGCACGCTGAACTCAGTCAGCCCAGGCACATAGAGCTGCCCGCTGCCATCAGGGCACAGCTTGATCTCCAGCTTCTCCTGAGGCTCCTTCCCCAGCAGGTCCCTGCGAGGGGGAACCCATCAGCACTCAGCTCCCATCCAGACAGAGCCCGCTGCTTCCAGAGGTGCAACACAACGCAGATGTGCACTCAGGGCCTGCGCTGGTCCCCGCAGTGCTGGAGAGCCCCTGCAGCTGCTGCCGTCACTCCCCAGCTCCCAGCATCCGGGCAGGGCAGGAAAATGTTTCTCATTCCCTTGGCTCCCAGAGTGCAGTTTCTAAATATAACGGCCAAAGCCAGGGAGCCGGGCCAAGGGGAAGGCGTTTGGAGCCCGGTGGAAGCGGGGGGAGCCCAAATAAGCAGAAATGGCTCAAAGGGAGACAGGACCCAGACTGGCGCTTCCTTACACGGCCAACGCTGAGCCCCGAGGGCTCCACGTGATGCTGTGCCCTGGCCAAGGGCTCATGTCCATACCTGAGTGCCTCGTTGTAGATCTCGGCCACGCTGACGCTGATGGCATAGTCCCAGTCAGCTGCCTTGCTCTGCACCTCAGAGAAGAGCAGCTGCAGGGCCCGCTGGTTGATGCCCGGGTTTGTGGAGGTTCCCTGGTGAGTGGGGAGAGAAATGATCTGTTGTGGTTTTTTCCAATGCAGTTGAGCAGAAGCAAAGCTCAGGGGTTGCAGGACTGGTCCAGTGCCAGCCTGGGTTAGCGATGGCACTGAGACAGAGCACAGAGGGCATCACAGAGCGGGAAGGCAAAGAAGAAGAGGGAGGCAAAGCCAGGCAAATTCACCTCCATTGTGTACGTCTTCCCTGCCCCTGTCTGTCCATAGGCAAAAATGCAGACGTTGTACCCATCGATGCAGGAAGTGACCAGGGCCTGAACCTCTTGAAACACCTGCAGGGGACCAGAGGGCAGCGGGGGACAGTGCAGCCCTCCCCTGGCTGTCATATCACCCCACTGTGAGCAGTGTGAGGCAGCACCCACCTCCTCCTGGGACGCCTGTGGAGGAAACACCTTGTCCAGCTCAAAGGACACCTGCTTCCCCTTATGCAGGAGGTGCAGGACAGCATCGTCATCCGTATCGAACGTCACGGCGCTGACCGCCTCCGGGCCCTCTCCATCCTCCTTAGTGATGGGGCGGACTCTCCCAAAGACGCGGATGTTCCCTTGGTGGGGGAGCAGAGGCAGCGTCAGCCTTGCTGTGGCACCCAGCCATCCCTGCAGCCCAGCCCCGCCGCACCTTTCAGCCGCACCAGCTCGTTGTGGCACTTCTTGCGGAGCTGCAGCTCCCGCCGGTACTTGCGCAGCAGCTCCCGGTTGGTGCTGTTCACCTCCTCAATGGCTTGCCCGATCTGGGTGAAGGACAGGGCTCAGCCACCCACCCACACCACTCAGGGAGAGGGGCTCTGGGCTGACCTCGGGCTCACCTCGGCCCTAGCGCTCCGCAGAGTCTCTTGGAGGAGCAGGGGGAAGTCCCGCACCTGCCGCTTCAGGCTGTTGTAGTCGTGGGTGAGGGTGCGCAGCGCTGGCTGCAGCGTCAACAGGTTGGTCCGCACGCCTGCAGGCAGCACGGGGTGAGGACGAGTGGCCCCAGCACAGGGTGAGGACACGCAGCCCCGACCCTCTGAGCGCGAGCCCTGCGCCCTCCTCACCCGCCAGGTTCTCGTGCACTGCCTTCATCTCCACTTGGGCGCGGGAAAACGCCTCTTCGATGGCACGGTTCTTCTCGTCCTCCATCACCTGCATCTCCTCCAGCATCTGCCCGTGGGCCCGCTCCAGCTCCAACTCGTACATGGCAATCTGAGGGGATCAGTGGAGTAAGGCAGCACCAACAATGCATGCACATCAGTCCCAGGTACCGCCTGGTTCGCACCACTGCACTGCTGCGCCTGTGGACCCGTACCTGTGCCCGGAGCTGAGCTGCTGTCTTCTGGGAGCTCTGCAGCTGCTGCTCCATCTCCTTCAGCACCTGCCTCTGCATCCCCACCTGCTCCTGCAGGTATTGGTTTCGGGACTGGCTCTCACACAGGGCCTGCTTTGCCTTGGCTGACTCCACCTCCACCGTCTTGATGATGTACTGCACAAAGCATGATGGTGTATTATGGACCAAGGTCACCGGAGGGGGATGATTTACAGAGCAGCAGAGTGGCACCGCAGCACAGATGCGGACCACTGTTATACAGCCAGCCCCACAGTGCTCACCTTTATCTGCTGGGGCTGAGCCCTGAGGCTGGCGATGGTCTCCTGGCTGTCCCGCAGCCGCCGGCTGAGCCGCTCTTCCTCCTGCGCTCTCTCGGCCAGCGAATCCTTGAGCCGCAACTCCACCTCAGCCAGGCGGTTCGTCTTCTGCTGCACCTCCAGCTCCAGCTCCACCAGCTTGACTCGGGCCTCCTCCGCCTCCCTCTGCAGCTGGCACAGCCGCTCCTGCAGCCCAGCGTTCTCCTGGCCCCAAAGCAGGCTCAGCCGAGGCCATGGCACCCACAGCCCCACCAGCAGTCACCAGTCACCTGCAGCTCACCTGGAGGTGGGTGCAGTCCTGGCACGCCGCCTGCTGCCGCCTCAGCTCCCGCAGTTCCCCTTCATGCGCCTTCATCTCCTGCCGCAGCCGCTCATTCTCAGCCACCAGCAGGTCTCGGTGCTTCTCCGCATCCGTGCCACCCTGCAGAGGGTCAGCGTGTGATGGGAGCCCCACCAGCAGCTCCCTGAGCCAGCTCACCCCCCCACCGGCGAGCTCACCATCTCCGAGCGCAGCCTGCCGATCTCCTGCACCTGCTCCCGGAGATTCACCTTCAAGTTTTCAACCTGCACACATGGGGAGGCTTCACTGGAAGCACAAACCTGTGCCCCCCAATGCTCTGCTCCCTGGGAAGGGTTTCCCCTCCAAACACTCTGCCCGGTGAGGAGGCACCGTGCCAACCCCTGACCTAGGGAGCATGAGGCTGTCGCCCCATGCGAACGACAACAGCCTTTTCTGAACCTCCACAGATCGTCATTTAGGAGCTGCTGATTTATAACAAACACAAACGCGCTCACATTGTGCTGTAATTAATTATGATAAGTTATAAGCCACTCCCTTGTGGAGACGGCAGCACGGCGAGCTGCCCGAGCGCACCTCCTGTGCGTGCTGGAGGCAAAGGCTGCTCCCAGAGCCAGGACCTCAACTCAACCCTTCCTCCGCTGTCCCTCACCCCTTCGGTACTCCAGATGGGAGGAGGGGGACGTGGAGCCATGGCTAAGCCACCACCCTCCTGCTCAAACGAATAGCGCACCGCAGGGCTGCGCTCCCCACACGCTTCCAGCCCCAGCCACGTCCCTGCACCTTCCAGAAACTCATGGATAAACCTCACGGAAAAGCACACCGCCCCACACCCAGAGCTGGAAGGCCCCAGCCACATGCCAAGCAGAAGCTCATGGGGGAGACAAGCTGCTCCCTCTGCTCCCCAGTGCAGTGCCCTGCTACACCAGCACGGCCCCATGCCCTACCTCCTCGAGCAGCTCCGGCTGCAGCCTGCTCTCCAGGCTGCTCAGGGTCTCCTTGGCAGTGGGCTGGGGGCTGAGCCTTGGCCCAGCCATTGCTGAGCTCCCGGAGCCCAGGTTCACCCTGTGCTGCGCAGCCCCGGCATGGCAGCTGCCTGTCCTGCTTGTGTCATGCAGACTATGCCAACTAGATCCAGGACAATTACATCCACCTTTTTGACACCAGTGGAACAAGCCAAACCTGACTGTAATAGCTTCCACAACATCCACATGCAAATCCCTTTATTAGCAGCCTGGGTTTCAATCTTCCTGTAATGAGGAAGGTCCTCACATCCACAGCTGTGTCTGCACCGGCACAAGAAACATTAGGGGGTCAGCACTGAGGCCAGCCCCTGCCCACAGCAGCACAGCAAGCACCGACACAGACACTCAATCGAGACAGCTCAAGCACCCCGAGCCCTCATGCTACAGATCACAACCCACGGCTGGAAGCCCAGAGCGTGCCCGAAGCCCCCCTACCTGCCCTCGCAGCTGGACAGAGACAGCAATCTCCTCGCTCTCACGGGCAGCCAGTTTCTCCTGCAGAGCCAGCAC
Organism: Pavo muticus; assembly: GCA_016647715.1. Lineage (NCBI taxonomy): Eukaryota > Metazoa > Chordata > Aves > Galliformes > Phasianidae > Pavo > Pavo muticus. Next base: position 626,114 of record JACDJE010000437.1, read on the forward strand.
CTCCTCCTGCAGCCGCAGCTTCTCCTCCTGCAGGTGCGCCATGGATGCCACCACCTTCTGGATGACAGGGAAGGGCCGCTGGGCTGGCAGACTGGCGCGCTTCCCACTGCAAAACCGACCCCCTGTGGCAAGAGCGAG